>JAVQKC010079067.1:0-16730 GCA_036025475.1 Philypnodon macrostomus | reverse complement strand
AACATTATTTTGAAGTAACGGTACTCTTACTTGAGTAACATTATTTTAAAGTAACGGTACTCTTACTTGAGTAACATTATTTTGAAGTAACGGTACTCTTACTTGAGTAACATTATTTTGAAGTAACGGTACTCTTACTTGAGTAACATTATTTTAAAGTAACGGTACTCTTACTTGAGTAGCGATCTTCTAGAAGTTCTGTGACAGCGAGAACCTGAATCTGTATAACACACACATTAACCTCACACTGGGCAAAGGGTTAATCTTTTAATACCAGCTCCATCAGTCTGATACGGCAGAGGTTATAAACAATCTCTCATTACACTTTCACATACTATACATCCGACCGAGGTCTGTGGAGGGACACACTGGCGGGTGCATAGAAGCCATAAAATAGATATAAAATATTGAGTGTTGAATTGGAGATTAAAGGTTTAGGTGCCTGGAAGTCCTTTACATGTACATGGAGGTTGTGGGTTCAATCCTTGTGCTGACCAACACACAATCTCAAGTTGAGTATTTCTGTGCTACTGTGGGTTCTCTCCTCTTGCCAGTGCCTAATTAACGTAACAAAAATATAAATTCACAAGCGTGCAATCAACTTGTGGATTTGATCTTTAGGCTCCGAGTGAAGTCTGTGTGTTCTCCCTGTGTTACTGTGGGTTCTCCCCTCTTGTCAGTGCTAAAATAACTACAAATGATTAAGATTGTGGGTCCTATAATCATGTCTACCAATACACAAGCTCTCTGAGGGAAGTCTGCATGTCCTCTCTGTGTTGCTGTGAGTTCTCTCCATATGCCCCAAAAGACATGCATGTGTTAGGAGAATTAGTGAAACTCTGGTGAATGAACGTGAGAGTCAATGGTTGTCTGTCAGTGTCTCTAGAGTCTAAATGTTTGCCCAGCGACTAAATGGCCACTATCCAGGGTATTCCCCGGCCTAAGTCCCAGCAACTAGCTTTCATTTCTCACCAGCACTGACACTAAGCCTCTTTGTCTCACAAGCTCGGAGTTGCTAACGTAAAAGTGAATCGTTACAATGCCTTCAATCCTGTTAGGCCCGAGGAAAAGCCAATTTTCTTTGTCTATTCTCGGCTATTTCTGAACTGCTAATGACACGCAAACAAGTGCACGGACAAGCTACAAGCCAATTACTCTGAAGCCAATTACTCCTGTCCATTCAGGTTTTATCAAAGGGCAGCACATCGGACACCTGGACAGGTTCTGCAGAGCAAACTCACTGAGGAGACTGAAATGTATCTGAACTTTCCTTATGGCGTCTGAAGGATTCTGTACGAGTTATGTTTTGGGGGGGCTAGATATTTTGTTAACAGAGGCTCATAGAAATTGGGATATTAAGTGGTGTCACTGAGAAGCTGTGGCCCGGCTAAGAATTTGTATATCCACAAATGAAATATACAACCAATCAACTTTGAGAGAGATTTGAGGAATCAATATGTAGATGCAGGAACTATATCTAATTGAACATGTATCTGCAAGAACTCCATACTATATAATCTGGAGGCAAAAACTAAAAATATGATTCTTAGTTGTAGTGGAAGTTGGTGGTCCCTCTATAACCATTGCAGAGTATTGTTGTGTCCATGAGCAAGATGCGCATATTTGCTAATGTGTGGATGTGTGATTGGTGTTGTTTGGTGGTTGTCGGAGAAGCTGGTTGACACATCTTTGTTCATATACAGAAGTGGCTTACCACCACTCAACTGGTCTTTGGAGTGTCCAGGAAAGGCTTTTAAAACACTCTGTACAACTATACAGAACCAGAACATTACAGTTTCATCGTTGTGTTTATATTTTGATAGTTTAAACGTTTTCCTTGGAGGAGTGCGTCTATGGCCTGCCGCACATGAGATACTCACATAGATTAACAAGAGCTGGAGGAGTTTCTGTTTTCTCTGCAGGGATCGAGAGACTGACTCCACACTGTCCTCACCATCAACACAATATGGCTACTGGCATGGGCTCAGATTCATCATTACCTTCCCTTCAAAGTAGCAGCAGCTTTTCAGGCTATGGGGGATTGTATGAAATGATAATAATAATAATATAATAAATCAATTTTATTGATCAAAGACGCTTTTACATATGTGTATTATTCATTCACTCCACGGTCACACCTGATGATGGTAAGCTACTATGTAGCCACAGCGGCCCTGGGGCACACTGACGGAAGCGTGGCTGCCAGTTTGCACCTACGGCCCCTCCGACCACCACCGAACACCAATCACACCACCACATTCATTCACAGGCAATGTGGGTTAAGTGTCTTGCCCAGGGACACAACGACAGTGTGTGCTTGGACGGGGACTCGAACCACCAACCCTCTGGTTGAAGGGGGAGCGCTTACCCACTGTACCACTGCCGCCCGCACGCTAAACTATGACCTTTTTAAATTTGGGAACAGCCTGCACCACGGACCACTTCGGTACCAGTATACCAAGTTAACCATTAACCATTGTATTTTTTTTCACAAAAATTGATTATTTAAAAAGACATCAAGCCAGTTACAATGGTTTGTAATATCCTGGCAGCACTAGTCAGCTCCACCATGACGGTAACATCCACAGGGAAGCTTACCCCTAAATTTAATGTGTGATGTAGCGGAAGGCTTGATCTTTTTTTCTATGCGTTGACTCGGTGTTAATGGTGTAATTGCACAGTCTAACAAAGGTTCCCGGTCTACAATTAGCCCACAGTCTCATAACATCTAAACTAATGGGGCTGACCGTCAGTGGAAGTTTTATATACGCCCTCATAAAGTTGGTGTTATCTTAACCCAAAGATAAGCATGCCATTTTTTAATGAAAGCCAATAAAAGTCCATTTGTAAAGGTTTTGGTGACAGAAGCCCACAAGCCCACACACTGAAGCAGACCTACCGCATGGCTCTCAGTGCAATTTTGTACGCCAGCTCAGCGTCGTGAGGTAGGAGCGAGGTGAACAGATAGCGGGCGAAGGTGTGCATGGGAACACTTTCTCGGTGGACGATCTCCCCCAGGCCAGAGTACGGACCGGCTGAAAATAAATACGAATAGACACGTTAGGAATCATTATGTATCAAATGAAATTACATCTAGTATTTGAAAGATGATGCGGGGATATGTTCTCATCATTTAGATAATCAGGGCAGGTTTTCAGTGCTTAGTGATACTGCTACTGGAAAGTATGCATTTTTAACAGCAAAGTCAAAATAATCTCATCTTGGGCTGCACAACCAATTGCAAAGTTATTGAAACTAGAATGAAAATGTGCCGTGAGTGTGACTAAATAAATATATGTAAAAGGCAGATTTTAACTAGTAAATAAAGAAGCTATTTCTGCTTAATTAAATTTGAAAAAAAAATAAAAAAATTAAAAATTAAATCACAAAATGTTCAACATGGCTATCAAATATCAAATGTTTTGATCATGTGCAGCTGAAATCTAAACATATATGTATAAATGTAGAGTGGTGAAGTAGTCCATTTTGACCTCTTAAATAAGCTATGCTGTTGGTGTTGCATGGCTTGGAAATAGAAAAAAAATCTATAAACACAGAACGTGTAACATGTTAACTGCTGAGTGCAAGTTTTAGTATGTGCAATATTAGTATCAGAATTAATTGACCATATCAACATACACAGAAATGCTTTGGGACTAATGCAATTTGAAAAGCATACAACCAATTAGGGAAATAAAGCATCACAATGAAAAGTGAAACAGAAGTAACTGAAACTAGTTTGTACCCAGCTCCGGGAAGACCCAAGGCCACGTGGCACTAAAACAAACTGTGACGTCTAAAGCCATATGGTGGTGTGTGCAGACTTGGCCCGGTGCTCTTCCCCTGTCCCTCCCCCCTGTCCCTCCCCCTGATTCCTCCACTTCCCCTCAGTCTCTGGTGGGTTATTTTAAACCCCAACAGACTCGTGAGCCACAGACCACATCAGAGCGTGGCGCGGTCAGGGCCTCCAGGGGCCCGTGAAAGGCCCTCAGCCCCGGTGCTCCATTAGCTCTGGAGCCAGAGGTGGGTGGTCGCGGTGGGTACAGTCATGCTTGGGGTTTGGGTGGAGACTGGAGTTTGGGCCTAACCCTCCAGGATGTGACACCCCTTCTCCCTCTCTCACCCCGTTCCCATAACCTAAGCCTGGCTGCGGTATTCCTCTCTCTACTGTAAGTGTATGCTGACACAATACCCCTGGTGTTACTGGGTAAAGAACTCATTTTGGTCGGCCTGGGGCAGCTCAGCCTCTGTTTGCACCACAAAATGAAAGGTTAATAAACAACCAGGCCTTGGTCAATGATACCGTGTGCCACCTAAAATCCACCATGAACAGAACTATAGTTCATATGTAATTTTTGCATCAACATGGTGTATACCGTTTCATCTGGCATCTGTAACCATCTGTGTCTTTCACTATCCCTCTGTACATGCTATCCTTGCTTAACTGTATCTCCATCATCCAACAGCTAACATAAGCTCCCTCTGATGCACCTATTGCTGATCCTATTTGTGATAATCATCAATAGTCTCTTTCTTGTACAACGTTCCTGTTTATTGCTGTTCTGGAGCATTTTTACTTTTGTTTGAGTGAGAAAATCTGACCTACAAGCTCTTTGTGGATCTTTGCTAAATACTTTAATATAATGTAATATTATCGGTAATTATTCTGACTTGATTTTGATTGTAACTTGAACTAAAAATGTTGCATATTTGGTCCCCAGAAGAAAAACATGCCAGAAGAAGTTTGGAAAGAATGCATACAATAACACCACGCATGAGAGAAAATCTTGACAGTGAAATCTAATCCTCCTCACCCTCCAGGAGAAAGACGGCTTGTTTACGGAAGATTTTGACCAGGGACTCGTCTAGCTCCACTTCCTGAAGCTTGGCCAATAGCTGCTCTTCGTTGCGACACACCTTCTCTTGAGCGTACAGACCGTCAGGCATCACCCGCTGCTGCCCTAAGCCAATCAGAGCCGTCTCCACCGCCAGCGCCACGTACGATTCGCCATCTCCCAACAACCGCTGCACGGGCATTCGCTGGAGGTCGGCCCGGCTCACGACACTGGAGCAGTCTGGGGAAAAACAAACAAAAATGTGACGGGCATGGTATGGGTAACATTCAGTGATTACATTGCATTAAACACAAGAGGAAACTGTAATAATAATGGATCAGATTGACTTTGTGCTTAAGGCTATCTCACAGCGCTATTATATCACCAGAGTCATAGCTATACAGTACTTCACCAATGGCCTTTTTTCATACATGTTTCAAGGACAATACACTATGGGCTTGTTGAATCGGGGATTGGGCCGCCACCCTTTCGGTTGGTGGAGGATCTGCTCTACCTTTTGGACCCACCATTTCTTCAGATCTCCATTAGCTCTTATAAAAAGGCTCCTCTTC
This sequence comes from Philypnodon macrostomus, assembly GCA_036025475.1. Taxonomy (NCBI): domain Eukaryota; kingdom Metazoa; phylum Chordata; class Actinopteri; order Gobiiformes; family Eleotridae; genus Philypnodon; species Philypnodon macrostomus. The sequence goes on along the minus strand of JAVQKC010079067.1, from coordinate 11,323 downwards.
CTGGAGTCTATCCAACATGCTGCCATACAATATAGTCAAATTTCTTCCCACCAATAGAAAATAAAACACATAAGACATAAGACATAAGACAAAGACAGGACATTGCTTGTATTAGCATTGTTTCAAGAAAAATACAAACACAGCAGAACTCCTTTTTGACAACAATATGATGATTATACCACCACAGTTAATGTTCAGAGAGCTGTTCTTTTAAAAGAGCTTTCAATTAATGTCTATTGTTTTCATTGATATTGTTACCAGGGAATGTGTTCCACAGGAACATGGACATAAAAGTGTCTCTTATAGAAACAAAAGCACTTGTCAGTCACACAGCGGAGGTCTGGCCACAATGACCACCCAAAGTAAAGATTAGCATTCTTTAACTGTGATACCTGTGATAGAGAAAGGGACTATTTCTGTGAGCAGTAGAGCCAATGAGGGGCTGCAGAGGTGGAGCAGCGTGGGAGAGGAGAATTTTAAAAATGGATGGTGCATGATAAGATAAGACAAGGTGAATTTGGAATAATCCCAACTTTCCACTCACAAGAATAGGCAAGAATAAAACATTTTCAACACAATCAAAGTCATATTGTAATTCAAAAGGATCCTTGATCAAAAAATAAAACTTTCGATCTCAGACCAGAAATATCAGTGTTGCCATGGAACCAAATACAATTAAATTTTTAACTTTTCTTCAAGCACACATGTTGTTGTACCTGAGAGGTCTAAGCAGGTGTTGGATCCCTCCTCTCCAGTTCTGCCCGACTCCGTGAGTGTGTTGAACAGTGTCCCGATGGGGTCTAGGGGGTGGCCCACCCAGCCCTCCATGTTGGTGACGGAAGTGTGACCTTTTTGGAGTATCTCTGAAGACAACAGAAAGAAAGAAACACTGTTAACATACTGTACATGTTTAACATTACACAATTTGTACTTCATTTTAACAATGAGAAATTATCTATTTGAATGAGCATTTTCATAGTCAGTGGTACAATGTATATTCAAAACGACTCAAATATACTTATATGGTGCATGCTGAAGTTGGATTTTGAGTTCTTGAAGTTTTTTTTCTGTATTTTAACAGCCAGTCAAATATAATTGATTACTGCTGAGACTGAATGAGTAATTAGGAGTTTAGTCTTATGTGCAAAAATTGTGATTCAATTTAGACATAAAAAAACACTATTCCTAGTGCAAATAAAGCACACATTTTTAGAGTAATGAGACTCTTCACAATGGGCCTTTGATAATATACAGTACTAATCATTTAAACCATGAGATCTTCCAGACTAGTACCTTTTTTATGCCTTCGGAAGTGCTCTAGTTGCCTCTGCTGCTGCCTCCTTAGCGTGTTGACCACAGCGATGGCCAGCCTCAGCGCCTCTCTCGGGTAACCGTGGGAACGCAGGGCATCCACTCTCGCACAGGCCGTGGGTACATGCTCTGCAGAAACAGTAAACCCCAGTATGAGCGCGGCACATTCTCCGTCCCATACATATATAAATAACATATATAAATAACTTATCCACACACACACTCACCATGCCACAGGGGCCAGCCGCGCGAGTCGAACAGGGAACCCTCCTGGTTGTCATGGTAGCAGTAGTTGGCATAGAGGTCGCTGGCGATAATGTGCTGCAGATGGCGGTCCTGCCAGTGTAGGTCGCAGGCTTCGATGGCCCGGGTGAATACAGTCCTGTGAGGCCGCATCTCTAGAGAGCACAAACATTTAATGAAGAGATGAGGTAAGTGGATTAAGGTAGATTAATAGTGACTCAGGAGACACACAATTAGAAAAAGTATTAAGCGGGATCATCTGGTGGTCTAAAAAGGGCCCATTTATCAGGTGTTTTCACAGACTATCACAGATGAGTAATCACAACTTAAATAGATTTGGTTACATTCACTTCAGAGGCTGCGCAGTGTTTTGTTCTTGTGCAATGAGACATACAATTAGAAAAAGTATTAAGTGGGAGCCCATTATAAATTAGTAATACCTATTTAAATTGACTTGACTTGAAAAATAAAAAGTACCATCTGTGGAGTCAAACCTGACCCACCAACTGACTCTTGCATAAACAAATGTTAAAACCTGCTGTTGTTTATGCCAAAAATCTCTCTATATATATCTATATATTTAAAGTAATTAAATACTGGATTCAGAGGTGGGTAGTACTCAGTCACATTTACTCAGTCACATTTACTCATTTACTTGAGTAACGTTTTAAAAATAAATTGTACTCCATAGAGTAGCTTTACTCCACAATACGTTTTACTTTTAGTAAGAGTACTTTTACCCAGCTTTATTATTTTTAGCCCAATTACTTCAAAATTAAACAGATAATCTGACATTAAGCTCAAACAGTTACTCAGGATTTGAGTAGTTTTTTCACCAGTACTTTTCTACTCTTACTCCGGTAATTAATTATGTGAATGAGTCCTTTTTACTTTTTCTTGAGTAACATTATTTTAAGTAACAATACTCTTACTTACTGAGTAAAATTATTGACTACTCTACCCACCTCTGACTGGATTATAACATGTCATATAAATCTGAATTGAGAGAACTCAAGAGTCACATTTAACCTGTTAACCCATAGGACCTGAGTAGCTTATTACCATAATGTGAGGTCTCAAATTGGGGTCTGCACTTAACTACACTTACTAGTTTGAGTCATTTCTTTTTGCAAGTAATAGCTAGTTCTTTTGAACAGTGACTTTGGCTACCCTATCAATCATTTCACAATTACCCAAGAAATTAATTTGACTACCAGTAGGGGGTTAAATTAATTTCTAATGTGAGTTAAAAGCAGGTGATTTAGCTCTCATATCCCACGCTTAGGGCCATTTGTGAGCTTGTCAAATATTTTAATACCTCTTATTAATGTGATGTTTTTGGACATTACAAAGGTCTAAAAACAAACATAACCGTCAGCTAGGACATTGGCAGTGTATATTTCTACAGACGACAGGCTGCCAGCATGTTTCAAATCAAACAGAGATAAAAATATACTGAAAAACAACCTCTACTAGGCTGACTTATTTAGTGTGGCTGACATGTTTTAGACAGAAGGGACCTGAATGCAGAATGACTCTTGAATGTAGGAGTGCAGTTACTATGTATATTCACATTGGATACAGTACATTTGCACAACTGGGAATAAAATGTGTTATTGACAGACAAAAGTTGTCAATCACTGACCTTGGTTGCCATGGGCGCCCTGAGGCAGTGAGTGGGTGAGGTTTGGCAGATCGTTGCCGTGGTTACCGTCCTCCCAGGGGCAGACGTCCACACTGTTCCATCTGCGCAGCTGGCGCAGCCACGACGACTTCTGCTCGGGTTTGCAGTGGGGGTTCAGTACGATGCACATCCACAGAGCGCCTGCACACAGATACACATATTAGTTATTACTGAAGTCTATGGGTAAAGAGTAGGGCATGTATAGGCTTTTAATCGAACACTAGTGGCAAGGTAGTTTCACAAAGTCAGAGGCATGTCTTTGGATGACAGGCTAGAATGACAGAACAATGCACAAAGAGATGGTAGTCAGCCAGCCTAAGAGTTGAACCCACAACCTGTTTGCAACTTTTTTTTAGTTTATTATTTTGTGTAATTTATTATTATTACTTTATGTCATTTTCTATTTGAAATCAACATTTTTGTTTCAATTAAGTCAAGCATTCAAACTACTGTATATATATCCTTATTCTTGTTATAAACAGTATTTTTTATTTGGGATAGCTAATGTTTCAATGGACAACAGGAAAATGTCCTTTGTTTTGTGAAGGGACTGTATAAAAAGTCAGAAAAAAGGAACTACAAGCAAATCCCATGTACTTGATTTGCAATCCATTTTTAATACAAAAATCTAGTATGTACCTTGTACCTGCCTCACTTCAACACTACAATGACATCAGCAGTGAGTCACGCAATAGAGACAGCCTTGTCCTTTGAGATTTTTACCTAAGTCCTAAATACAGAGATGTTGTGAGAGTTGGCGCTGAAGGCTGTTGTGGATGGATTCATAACACTTTTCTCTCTCAGAGCACATTTGGTATGCGTCCGCCATCTTGCACTAGAAAACAAGACTATGAAAACAGAGAAGTTAACTAGTCCCGAGGCAACGCTGACTGCACACGCATCATTTTGGAGTAAATTGGAACAAACAGAATATGAAAAGTGCTTAAGTCTCCGGGGAAGGGAATACATTGAGGGATTTTGCTCTCAAGACTGTCGGAGATATGTAAACTCAGAGTCAGTACATGCGCTGCTTAGTCAGGCTATCCTCATAGGTTGATCAAAGTCTTTGGCGTTATTTGGCCAAGTTAACGTCAGTAATTCCACTTTTGGGTCCACGGGGATCTGCTCAAGCATGTTTTGGTATTCAACTTAAATCAACTAGAAGTTCTAAAGAGAGCAGAATTTACTTTTACCGATGAGCCTATCATACAATGGCTAAGCTATACAGTAGCGCCAAAAACGAAGACTCAAACCAAGACCAAGAATCTAAAGATCCTTAGCTATAAAAACAGGACAAAACAAAGACTAAGTAAAAGAGCTAAACCGTGGGTAAACCTATAAAACACAATAAACACAAGTTCAAATCAGGTCTAAAGCAAAACTAAACCAAAAACAAAACAGTGGTTTAGTCCCCTAAAATGGTAATTAATCCAAGAACTAAACCTTGACTGCTCTGTGTTTGTGCTGCAGCGCTACCAACTGGGCTAAAACGCACAGGACTGGGAGTCAATTGAAAGTAAACGCCCACATTTGCATCTTCTAGCTTTTTTTCTTTTAAATTATTTATGTAACGAAACAACCGACAAGTTAGCCAGTGACATAAAATATGCATCGTCCCTGGTCTAAAATGCATGAGTATTGCTCTAAACACCAGTCTCTATGTTCCTCATTTGTTTACATGTGTTAAACAGCGACTATGCCCTACTTTTGCTGAATCTGGTCAGCAGAACCATCTTACTCTCTTTCTCCATTACAACCATATCTTTCTCCTCCTCTATCGCCACCTTAGTAGAAGAACCATCTCACTCTCGTCTCGTCTATCCCATCATCGCCCCAGCAGCAGAACCATCTCACTCTTCTACAGCCAATAACCACCACAGCAGTAGAATAATCTCACCATCTCACTCCCCTCCATCATCACTTCAGCAGCAGAACCATCTAACTCCTCTATCTTTACTCAGCACCAGAACCATATCACTCTCCTCTATCTTTACTCAGCACCAGAACCATACAATTTTCCATGATCACCACACGTTCAGAAGCTAATCGTTCCCCATCTCCTTCTTCACCTCATAACCAGTGTATATGACTAGTGGTTAGGCACAATGTGGTCTTTCTCAGTCTTTCTCATAATAAATGCAACAATGATTGGTCTAAATACCTTCTTTGAGTTTTTCCTGGTTAAAACGTAGTTGATCTGATGAGAAGGAAACAGGATGCAAAGGAAAATTACGGAGACAAGGACAGAATCGCATAAAAAATGGGAATCGAAAATGAAATGGTGAAGATGATTTGGAGGCACGGCTGAGGACAAGCGAATGGGCCCGGGCTTTGTGTCTGGAGGAGAGCGGTAGAGAGAGCGGGGAAAGACAAAAGGGGGACGAGGGGGGGAGAGGGGGCGCTGAGAGGCAGCATTCACCGCACATCAGGGGAGTGATAAGGACTCGGCAAGAAAAAAGGTTTGAAGTGCGGACTTCAAAGCCCAGACCGCGCGGCACATACTCTTCCAAAAAAATTTGTGGGGTCGAAACAGATGAGATTGCCGTCCTTGCAAAAGTGCAGAACAAGACCAAAGGGAGAAAGAGCATCATCAACAACAGCGTAAAAGTACAAAGAAAGACTGTCCCTGTGTTGGGCCTGTTGGATATGTGAGAGAGTGTTCACACACACATCTGTCAAAATAGACTCTAGGGGTGGGCGATATTGTAAAAATCGAATCTATTTTTAAGACTATACTCTCTTTAACTACAAATTCAATGTATATCCATTTTTAAAACATTTTACCATTTAACCAGGAAGGTCCCACTGAAATTCAGAATCTCTTTTTCAGGGGAGTCCTGGCCCCAATGGGGAACCTATTGTACATGTTTTTAGTGGTAGGGGTGCCCGGAGGAAACCTATGCAGACACGGGGAGAACATGCAAACTCCACAGAGAAGGACCCCGAACCTGGGACCCTCTTGCTGTGAGGCAAGAGTGCTAACCACTTACATAGCAATCCAATATTTATCATAATACTTAAATTTTATTAATATGAACACTGGCATTGTTGCAGTAAAAATGACGGTGAAGAGCAGAGAATAAATGAATTCACTGGAGCACGAGTCACCAACTTCCCAGATGAGCGGAACAATGGCAGCACTGTGCTACAAACGTGGGTACATTTATAGTATAGAATATTACGCAGGTCTCAATATTTGGGGTTTTGGTGAAGCGTGATGTTCAGAGAATTCACAAAGACACAAGGGCTAGAGCTGCCAAATCTACTGTGAGACTGTGACTGGGCCTGTTATCTGTGTGGGCTGGAGGAAGAGACTAGGAACAAAATGTGTGAGCGCCTTAACATTCATAATAGCAGTGTTGTAGCATAAATATTGAATCATTTGCATTTTTGGTGGTATTGAATCGGTAATTGGATAGAATATATGCTCGTGGAGCTATTATGCAGTATGTTACAATAATAAAATGCATCAGACAAAGACCAGAGTTAACCTAAGCATCAAATTTATCAAGTTTTTTCTTTAAGGACACAATTTGTATTCCAGGGATGGTGGCTAGCCCTGCCTTTCAGCACAGATGTTACTGGTTCAATTCTCAAGCCATCTAAGACAGTCTTTCAGAGTGGAGTATGTGTGTTCTCTTTGTGTTCCCTCCAGCCCACTGTCCAAAGACATGCACGTGTTATATGAGTGTGAATGGTTGTCTTTCTGTGTCTTTACGAGTTGCTACAAACTGCCTATTGTCCACAGTGTACCCCTAAGTAGCTGGGATTGTCATCGGTTGTGACTCCATATATGGAAGTGGAAGATGATGTTAATAAACCACCAAATATGTTTTCTCAAACTGGGTAAATTGACAGAAGTGGCTATTGACTTGAAGTGGTGTTTTCATTAAATAAACAGCTTTTGTCATTGTGTAAAAGGTACTGTAACATCAATGGCAAAACACAGTGTGAAAAAGGTAATGCTGGTTCTGATTCAAAATGTGTCAGAATACATGGCACATCATGTTTGTTGCCAGTGCAAATTAGGCAGGTAAATTTATGGTGGGCTGGCTGATATTTTATTCAGCCTTCAGTAAAAAAATTATGTTGATGTGGAGTTAACTGGTTACTGCAGGTTTTAACAACGTCAGTGATAAAATGGCAATATTCTATAATTTAAAAAATATGAGAAAATGCTTGGCCACTCCTGAGCTAACCCGAGTGTTGTGGGTAAAATCCATCTCATGACAGAATGTCTCACTCTGATCTCTCCTACATGATCTCCTGCCACACCTCTACTGTCCTATCCAATAAAGACGAAAATATATTTTTATTGTGGGTTTGTTGTCAATGGTAAAATGACTGAGACACAAAATTCACAGTCTATAGTCTATAGTACTTCACATCATGTTTGGGTTGAGTCCTTTCTTAGTCTGTCCCAGTGTGTGTAGACATTCGTAGACTTGGTGATTGGTTCTTACCCAGCTCGTCCCACAGCTGTCTGTACTTGTCGGTCATGGTGGTGCCCTGCTGCCTCCACAACGCAAGCCGCGGGTCTGCCATGAACTGTTCTGTGATCAGTGTTAACATCCTCGCACCGTTGGAGTCACGCATCTTCAGCATCTCCCTCACCTGCACAGGAACAGACAGGAGGCGCTTAGAGAGGCGGTCGTACATGGACATCATCTTATAAACTACTGCTGCTAACATAGAGACTAGGGGTGTGTGCGATATGACAATAAAAGATTGAATCGTGAAATTAAGTTATGGCGATCTGCTTATCTGGGAAGATCGTTCAATCGTGATACAGTGCATTCACTTATGCTCTGCTCTTCATTGTCCCTTACTGTGCCAACAATGCCAGTGTTCATATTCAGAAAAAAGCGTCTATAAGTGACATTCAAAGTAGTCATTTTTCAGGCCTTTAGATATAATAGTTATATATCATTATTTTGTCCCTGTATAGTCCCACAATTAATTTGACATAAATGAATGGGTATAATAATGAAACACAAAAGGTATTTACATCAAAATTGGCATAAAGGAAGAGCATAGAGGAAGATTTATTCAGTTCTAGGGCATTTATTGGTGGTGACAAATACATACATTCTGTAAATTAATGGAAATGCAGACCTCAAATTCAAATATATTGTGTTCACAGGAATCATAAACATAAAAGTTCATAAATAATATCCAATAAAGCACCGACAGATCAGTGGCAGGCTAATCGTGGGTGTGTGAGCGGCATTTGCTAATGTACATATGTGGGTGTGTGTGCTGAAAAAGATCCTCTATATAACAGCCCCATAGACTTTAGCAGAAAGCAGAACGAGGAGGATGATAATGGCCTTTGCTAGGAGACTTTTTTTTACATAGCAGCACGCAACACATTAGCGCTAGCCAGGCTTTGACACTGCGATACCAGGCAACACTGAGAATTACACCTCTCCTGTGATTGTAATAGCGGGTACAGAGCACACTTTCTACGCCTCGCTTCTCCCACCGGCTTCCTGCTGCAATTAGCCATGGCAAACAGGGCCTTCATCTATGCGGGAAAATACATAAACCATTTGTAGGCTATGGTGGCTGTGTGTGTCTTTATTAGGTCGTCTTTGTACCTAACAAAGTGGCACATTGTGTGGTCCTCTGCTTCATGTTGATGAAACGACTGGTTATCTATACTAATGTTGCTTTTCAATTATGTTAAACCAGTCTCTGATAACTGGCATCAACAAGGCGATTTTGCTCACAGAACTGCTGCTCACTGGATATTGTACCTTTTTCAAACATTCTTTGTAAACATTTCTAAAATACCCCATGTCACGTGGCATGAACCACCAAATAATGTTTTATGTCATTTTTACTTCATTCTCATGCTTGGTTTGAACTTCAGCAGTTTTCTCTCAAACATATAAACAGGACTAAACCCAGTGGCTTGATGCAATGTGATAGGTTGATTAGCTATTTGAGCTCAGGTAAATAGGTCTGTCTAACAAATAAATAAAAATTAAAATGTGAAGTTATGACGTTCTGCTAATCAAGATCGTTGAATCGTTCTACAGTGCACAAGCATTAGCAGTAGTCTTCTGTTCAAGACAAAAAAATATAAAATTGGGATCTTGGCTCAGTAAAATTGTGATATTATATTTTCACCATATCACCCACCCTTATGTATAGGTTTAGTATGTAAGTATGTGTATACCTTGCTAAACAGTAGGTTGAGCTGCTTGCCCGAGCCGTGGTAACCTCCTTGTGACAGGAACAGTTTCACTTGCTCCTGGACCTGCTCCTCGTCCAGATGCCAGCAATTTTCATCATCCACACTAGCTCCCGCTGTAGGGTCCGGGGCCCCTGTATACAAAACAGAGAAAATATAGAGTAAGGAATATGTAGGATTTGAAAGCACGGGTAAGGAACTGAAAACGACAATGTTGCACAAGCATATTTTCTTTGGTCTGTTTTTGGACTCTGAATTCTGGCTACTGCGGTGACATGACTCACTGTTAGCTAGCGACTACCAAGGTATTCAACACCAATCTTTGCAGTATATGCCACACACTGACCACTAAAAAGATGTTAATAACTAGACAACCACCATTCAAATCTTAGCTGCCATATCCTGGTCCATCCTAAAGCTACACTGCCCTTATTTGAGGTGAAACACCAGGCAATGTCCAATGGGAGATTATGACTAAACCAGGAACTAACGAGAACCAAACGAGGACTAAGTAAAAAGTCTAAACAAGGTCAACTGAACTCTTTTCCTATGCTATACAAAGATGTTAGTCTGGTTTCTTGTTGATTGCATTCAATTTCAAGGGTGGAGCTTAACGATGTATAGTAAACCGATCAGAAATGCTAGATATGACACTAACAATCCCCACACAGCCACACACACAGCCTTTTGTTAACAAGGAAGTCACATTAGCAAAGTTTGTATATGACAATTCCTCGTAAATGGCTTGTGATTGATCCGTTGCAAAGAAATTATTTGCTATGAACAAGGGCCCACACCCCACTTTTGAAAAAAAAAAGGCTTGTGTGAACCAGGAGTGAAAACCTGTGGTAACGGGCATACATGCAGACTCCAACCAGAGATTGCAATGGGTTTTAGGATTGAACCCACAATCTCTTTACTGGGAGGCATATTCTCAACTTTCAGAAACTTTATACGAGGTGTCTTATTCTCCTATAAGTACACCTTTACATACACCTTTGTAAACATACATTAAATTTATTGAATGCCAATGTGTGCACCAGAGGTACTTTGTATGTCTTTATATACACAGACTTGATTATATACATGTTTTCAGCCTTCTTGCCTTGACACACAATCGCTCTAATTTCCTTTATTTACTTTTAAATCAAGGCTCTTTCACAGAGGTAAGCAGTAAGTACAGTGATGATAACAAAAGATGCACACTTGCCTTTATCTGGTGCTAACCTCTTCATCAGCCTCTGTATCATCCTCAGAGGTAACTCACAGATCTATCGTGTTGATTAGAAGCCTGCTGTCTCTTCTATATTGTCTACATTGCACTAACGACCCAAATTGATCCTGACACGCTTTACCTTCATCACACAGTCAATATTCGGGCATTCACAAAGGCAGATGTACACAAACAGGCATTCAACACTTTCAACTCTTCTGACAGTGAGAAAGGATAGGACTAAAAAGTTAGAAGTCAACTTAAATTTGATTAATATTACCGAAATTCTAAACTGCAAAACAATGTAAAGGTATTATTTATGTCTCTAAATGGGTGTCCTGAATGAGAGTGAATAGTATCAGGAGTCCAGGAAGTTTCTCGCCTAAGATACTTCGATGGGGTCTAGCCACCTGCGACCACCATGGAAATGGTGGAACAAAAGATAACAATTATTATTTCTGCCAAATAAAAATACACTCTTATATTAATCTATCCTAATTCTAACCCTAACCCTAACTCTAACCCTTACCCTAACCCTTACCCTAACCCTAACTCTAACCCTAACCCTTACCCTAACTCTAACCCTAACCCTTACCCTAACTCTAACCCTTACCCTAACTCTAACCCTAACGCTAACCCTAACTCTAACCCTAACGCTAACCCTAACTCTAAC
>JAVQKC010079063.1:0-32118 GCA_036025475.1 Philypnodon macrostomus | reverse complement strand
AATTTGTGAGTTTCTGTGTGCATTTGTGTGTGTGTGTGCATTTGTGTGAGTTTATGTGTGCATTTGTGTGCGTGTGTGTGTGCATTTGTGTGAGTTTGTGTGTGCATTTGTGTGAGTTTGTGAGTGCATTTGTGTGAGTTTATGTGTGAATTTGTGTGAGTTTATGTGTGAATTTGTGTGAGTTTATGTGTGCATTTGTGTGAGTTTATGTGTGAATTTGTGTGAGCTTATGTGTGAATTTGTGAGTTTATGTGTGAGTTTATGTGTGCATTTGTGTGCGTGTGTGTGTGCATTTGTGTGAGTTTGTGTGTGCATTTGTGTGCCTGTGTGTGTGCATTTGTGTGAGTTTGTGTGTGCATTTGTGTGCGTGTGTGTGCATTTGTGTGAGTTTGTGTGTGCATTTGTGTGAGTTTATGTGTGCGTGTGTGTGTGCATTTGTGTCCGTGTGTGTGTGTCTGAGGCAGCATCAGCATCAATAATTAAAGCTAATCTCATTAGGCCTCAGATCTTTTTCAGACGCTTTTAATTAAATGATGAATGGCCTCCCAGCTGCCTGTTAAATAATGCTGCTCCTGACATCACTGTGTTCGCAGCATAAGGTAGATATATCCTTAAAAGAAGGTTCACGCACACAGCCATCTGGACATATATTCAACTACTACGGGACATTATGAGGAGTTAGTGGTGCCCTAAACCACACAGAGGACTGGTCAGAAACCTTCCCCTCGCACCTTGCTCCGAAACACTTCATATCAACTTCCAAATAAAGTCCCATTCAAACCAGATGTGAGCAGGCAGAGGGAACAAGTGCAATGAGTAAGTGTAATATGCAGTACAGGGTGGGGGTCTACTATGTTAAAAAAGGTTTGCTGCATCAAGACAAAAGGTCATGGGTCAACAGAATAAGACAAGGAAGTGACACTAAATTTACTTCCCCTTAAGATATATTTTGTGTAGTCTACAAGCAAGATTACTAAAGGGGAAATAGGTGTGTTTTAAATGATTCTGTACCATTATCACAGAGCCAAAGATGCTAACTCCAGCAACAAGGGATCAGTAAAGGAAGAAATGCTTAGTTAAAGTGAATTATTTGCCAATGTGAGATTATTATTATTTATTTCTAACTTGAACATCCCTGCCTCAACTCTGAGTATCTTGGGCACCATTGCAAGATAGGGCTAATCTCTGAGCTTTCCCTGCACTTTCATTCATGTGAGATGAAGAAATACATTTAGTTCATAACAATGCATTCCATTTTAAATAAAGTCTAACTAATATTGCTTTACTATACATATACATAATACATATACACACAAAATGGACTGATGCTGCTAACCACTCAACCAATACAAACTGTAAGATCAAACCAATCAAGAAATGTTATTGTTCCAAAATTCACCAAACTTCATTTTGCATTTAATTAGAGGGTTTACTGTATCTATGTCCCATCCTAGTCTCATAACAGACAGAAGAGCAGTAGGGTGTGAACAACAGACACAGGTAAAGTTGAGGACAGGCGCAGCAGACACGTCGCCCCGGGGCAGGAGACAATATGGACCGCCCTGGACCAAGAGAACGCCAATAATTGTCTATGTTTATCATCTCTGAGCCTGGCTATACTCTCCCTCCTCCATCCAGCCCCTTCGCCCCTGTCCCGGGACGCTCTGTATCAGATTGCTGCCTGACAATAGGCCCTGAATCATCACCCTGCCCTGAAAGAGACAGGGCTATAGACACAGAGGAGACGGGTAGGACGGACAGACATATACACGATCATAGACACGAGAACACAGAGAAGAAACAGGGCTTCATAACAACTGATAAACAAATAAATAAATACTGATCACTTCTTAATCCAGAAAAGTGGTAAATGGAGATAGCAAACCCTGACTTTTACAAATGACAAAAATCTAGAGAATTGTTTACACTGGGTTCATATTTATGTCAGTGGTAAGAGCACTTGAAAAATCGTCCACTATAATCCAGGGATTTGGTCAATGCCATACTGCAAAGGTTACTTCAAAAGCTACAGAGGAATATCATCCAAAACAATTGAATCACAATTTCTGTTCAGAATATTTTTTTAATTAATTCGAAGTATAATGTCAATAGCCCCCACAGTGTTAACCCAGAGAAACCCTATCCGCGATCAGAGCAGAGGAAGTTCTCGCTGCGGGCCGTTCCTCTGTAACTAAAGCACAACTGTAGCACTGTTTCCTTCAAACACAATGAGGAACATACTGCCTTTAATAACATACGGTAGACTGACTGTTTATCATCTATGTATGAACAAAGTCAACACTTCATCAAAATTATTATAGTTTCACAAGGCAATATATAGGCTATGGGAGCTATTTAGATCAAATGAATGTGTCCACACTTTGGTAACCAACGCTCAAATGTAAATTAAGGCTTGTTAATAATGGTTTGATTTGTGTCATATACTTCTGTGATGGAGTACTATATTTGATTGTGATAAAAATTGTAATATCAGTGTATACAGATCAATTCTAAAGCTAAATCCAACTGATGATGGAAACAGTCAGCGAATAAAAGAGTCTTTTAAACTCTAAATATTTGCAAATATTCACCTAATATTCTAGTCTTGGTCCCAGTTGACCTCAGAAAGGTCTATGTGTAAAACAGAGGAACACTTCCACACTGACTCTGACAGACCGGGCAGACACCAGCACACTCGTATTGTGTGGTTTCCTGTCTGCTGCATTTTTTCTCCCGGGCCCACGCCGCTCTCTGAATCCTAGATTGATTCTGCAGTGTGTGTTTTCAGGGGATTGGACTCAGTTACATTGGCTCACAGTCTGTCTGTAACCTGCTGACCCCACACCTCAACAAGGCCAGCAGTACTTTTGAGAACTGCTGTGTGACGTTGGCTAGTATTAAAGGCATTGAAGTGGTTTGAGGGGCACAGATGTACTGTTGAAAATCTGACCATTAGAGTTAGTTTTATGCTTCAAATTTGGTTGTCCAGCATACAGATATATTTTGAATTAGACCCAATAGCAATGGCGTACTTTGTGTACATATGAACTGCTAATAATTGTTATGCTTTTTATATAAAACCTGCAGTGTCTATTTCTATTAGCGTAACAACCATGATACCCCTATGTATTCTTAGTAAGTATTTTTTTTAGATTTCACTTGAAGGGATAAGTAAGCATACGCTGTTGTTAAATAAGCTGCCGGATGAAGTGTGTATGGCCTATATATGGCCTTGGTAGGTAATATGGCTTGACCTCAGAAATTAAGGTAACATAGCTGGTAAAAAGCCATAATAGATGCCAATGTGGTGTGCACAGCAGCTGAGTGGTTAGTACTTCTGCCCCTGAGTAAGGAGGTTCTGGGTTAGCTTCTCTAGTTTGTCTATATATGATCGCTGAGTACTAATTGGCCAATGTCCGGGTGTACCCCATCTAAGGCCCATAGTGGGTGGAATAGCCTCCAGTCATCCATGACCCTTAACTAGAAGTAAAGTATAACTGTCATGGTCTGATGTTTAATAGTGATATTAATATCCAGAATATAAAGTGCTTTTACAATATTGTTATCCCGTGGAGAGGCCAGAGAGCAGCGACTCCGAGTCTCTCAGCTGTCAGCTCGACATAAATCTAACAGAAGCAGAGTACACTTATCTGAAACTCAAGTGCTCCTCGGTGGCACCAGCAGGATGCCAGCCCGCCACAGGGATGCCAGGGGGTATAGCTGTTACACCCCTGCACCCTGCCCTGTCCACACACCCTGTCGCTGGGCAGATTTGGACGACGACTGCCTGTGACGCCAATGCCATCTTGGCCATCAGGGCAGGGCCGCGCACGCATTTAGCTCCTGCTGCTGCATGTAAGTTTGTGTGAATGTGTCTGTATGGGGTTGTAGGGGTGAAAGAGGTGCAACCCGACCCCGTTCCTTTTCTGAAGCTTCGCTCGCCCAGTTTATCTGTTTCTCTCTCTCTCATACTCGCAGCTGCCATAGACGGGCCGGTCCCAGCGCACCACAGGAAAAGCTACAGCTAAAAACCCCTTTCCTCTATTTTTTTTTTTTTGTATTTTTCTTGGGGTGGCCATACATTAAAAATCATGTGCACGTCCCAGGAGTCCTTGAACACTGCTCCCCTTCTCTCTGAACTTCCTAAAGTGGTCTGGACTTCAATCACAACGAGAGGCAGGTTGTTTATATGGAGCTACGCACAGGGTCTGACCACACTGTGATAAATACGTGCATAAAACGCTTTATTTATACCAGGTACATGACTAAGAACAGAACCTAAACCAGGAAGTGAAGGTTTGTCATCTGTAAACACACATAAAATATACTTAAAAAGAGCACAAAATGATTAAAGCTTTTCAATGCAAATGAGGGTGAATTTGGACTTTTACTGATGTTGGTGTTACTGTGGAGTGGAAATGTATGCCATAGACAGAGCTGTTTTACTCAGTTGCCTGTATGCAGGAAAATAAGATTAAGATTAAACAAGATTATGCAGTGTGATGTAAAATGAGAAGGTCAATTCTGAACAATACCATTTTCAAACATTATTAATGAATGTATTCAATCTCGAGACATTATGGTTTGCAAACTACTTTGAAATATAACATTACATTACATCCCCGTTATAGGAACTGGTTAAAGAAAGCTACACAACAATATTTTTACCAATAATAATCCTAAAAAAAATAATTGCAATATAAATGTTACAGGTACATTTTCAGAGCAATGTCTTCTGATGCCTCTGGATAATCATGCCACAAAACTTGGAGGAAGACTTGTCTCAGCGCTCATCTCCTCACTCACAACAGGTGGAGCAGCACAGTTAAACAAGCTAAAAGTAGCATTAGTGCCCGAGCCACCGCCTCAGACTCCTTGTAGAGGTCCCAGTGGAGTCCAGACGGCAGGCCAGAGAGGACGCCGGACCATAGCCCAGATGACTGTTGCACTACTGCACCGGGATAAGGGCGGGACACAAGGAAGTACGGGACAGGGTTTTAAAGGGTAAGGGGTATTAAGGACAATATCAGGTGTCAACAGACAACTCCCTGAAACTTAGTGTGAGAGCTGTATGCTGTTTGGGCAGTCACCCGAGACACACTTATTTCAATGAAAGAGCAGCTCAATTAGACACTTTCAGTTTAAATATTCAATGAGCAAAAGAAAAGGGGAGAGAGGTAGGACATTAATTTGTACTGGATTCTCACTTTGGAAATTAAAAAGCTTGATTTGTCAATAGTGCAGTGACCAAGCAACTGCATTCGATTCTCTCTGCACTTTGTCCACAGCTATGTATGTGTTAGGCATATTTCTCATCAATACTATTTTTACTTCAACTGTCTCCTTTCAAAGTCTGGGTGGTCAACATGATTCAGATTTGGTGACAATATTTTTTATTATTGTTTTTAATTATTTACTTGATACTGTGATATGATGAGAAGAGTGAGAGAGAGAATAGGCTACTACACACATTGTACACGCAATTACATTTTGAAGTATCATTTTGAATTTTATTTTTTTTAATTATTGAAATTATTTCCTTTTGCCATTGAGGAACATGTTATTATTATTTTTCTTCATTTTACTGAAATTTCAGTACAAAATAAACCAGTTAAAATCTCATCTTAAAAATAGATTGCAGTCCTTATTATGGAAAGTTTGTGAAGCATTTACCAGGGCCTGAAATTGAGATACAGCATTAGGGTGGTTTATACTGTTGGAAAATAATGCCCAAGTATTTCATAAGATCACTGTTTCAAAAACCATAATGCATTTCTTTCTGAGCTTTGCGTACAGTGACTGAGCCAAGATAAAAATCTCTGCTCCTTTCTCCGAGCTCCCATTTCCAACTCCCAACAATTAATCAATGTCCTTATAGCCGCCGGCTCAAATTCACATTATAAATGATACGGACGCTCTATTTAAAGCAGGTGAAGTAATTGTGGAGTATGCACGTCAATATGTGATACTTGGATGACAGCGCACTAAGATGGATGCTCTTTTTTCTTTGTTTCTTGGTGTTTTGTTGTCTGTGTTTGTACCAGTGACAGTCCTCCGCTGGGGTCCGCCCGGTAACATAACCCTGGTCTGACAAAGGCACACAAAAAGTGGGTGAAAAAAACAACATACTTCATGAGCTTGTCCCACTTCACGCAGCACTGTAAAAATGTACCTGTTAAAGTTCAAATCTATCAGGCTAGGTACATCTATCATCTATCTATTAGTTTAAAATAATACACTAATACTTAAAGCTGCACTACCTGATTTTATTTATTTAGTTAAGCAAAAAAAAATTGTACAGTTTAACCAAAGACCAAAAAATCTTTGAGGTCCTCTGTGGGCTGCTTCCACAGGACAGGAGCCCTCTGATTGGTAGATGCACCCATTATCTATTCAGACCTAGATCTATCAGGAACAATGTGAGAGAGCTTAATTCACAATTCACAGTTTATTTACAGCTTATTTTTTTTAGCTTCATTTAACTCCATAGCTCATTATTGTCACACTTCTTGGTCCGTGAACGCGTACGGGGCAGTGTGTGCTTTATGTGAGAGACACAGGCTGAGGGTAAAGGACGGGAAGCATTCATTTAAACTTAGGCATTTTTTTTTTGCCATTTTTTTTGTTTGTTATTTTCTTCACAATATCAGGCATTTCATTGGTATTTTTTGGACAGTTTTGGGGGAAAAAAAACCTTGCAATATACAAAAGAATGCATAATAGCACTTACAAATTCAAATACAAAAACGCCAGGTCTGTGTAAAAAATAAGGAATTCTTTTTTTATAGTTAAAACTGTGCCCCAGTCCCACAGCCTCAGGCATTCCTTGGTGTAACTTTGGAGTTTTGACTTTCACTTTTCATCTGTCAACGTTATGTGTCAGTTCTGAAAAATAGCTAGTAGGCCCTAGATAGGTCCAGGGTGTACCCTGCTTAAGACCCATAGTTACATTTCTCTATTCATTAGTTGTAAATGACAATCTCACAAAACATAAGGGGATGTGAAAGGGCACATTTCAAATACAAAAATAAAATAAAGTCCTTCCATGGAGCTAACTTTACAGTTTTGGTTAAAAAACTGCCCCCATGAATGTGAGAGCGCCCCGCCTAAGACCCACAGTTGCTGGCATTACTTGGTGGAGTTTTGGTCACTTTTAAGACAATAGTATTTTTTATTTTTTAAGTAAGGCAAACTGGCCAGATTTTACAGTGAATGCCGTGGTAGGCTGGCAGGTCACAGAGGCAGAGGGCCCGATGCAGATGAAATTACACCTGTTCTCGAGGCTGACGAACCACTTTGAAATGCGAGTGCACCGCATTAGCCGCCAAAATCATTTTCCCAACAATACGGCCTGATCTTTAAACAAGCAAGAACTGGGACGCTGCAGAGCTGAGGTGACGCACAGAGGGCTGTTGAGATAAAGGAATGACTTCAGGTGAAATGTGTCCTAATGTGAACAGGTCAGAGGTGGGTAGAGTAGCCAATCATTTTAAGTCAAAGTAAAAAGTACTCATTCACATAATTACTGGAGTAAGAGTAGAAAAGTGCTGGTGAAAAAACTACTTAAGTCCTGAGGGACTGTTTGATTTTGTGGTAATCTGGCAAAAAAAGAAAAAGATAATAAACAGATTTGGATATTTTCAAAAGATAAACTAAAAACGTAAATAATATTTTCCAAAATTAAGGCACAAGGAACAGAATTTCCACATTATCACATTTTTCACATGACACACAGAGGTGGTAAAAGTACTCTTACTCTTTCTAGATTTACAAGATTTTACTCAAGTAAGAGTTACTTCAAAATATTATTACTCAAGTAAAAGTAAAAAGTGCAGTAAAGCTACTCTATGGAGTACAATTTATTTAAAAACTTTCTCAAGTAAATGTAACTGAGAACTACCCACCTCTGGAACAGGTCAACACGAATGGTTTAGGAAGTAAAACTAGTTCTATCCACACACAATGTAAAATCTGAAATAAAACATAAATGATTCAATTAGTAGTTCTCGGTTGGTCAAATTGTGGATCCCAAAATGATGCCAGGTCATTTTTGGAAACCCTTTTTACAGAACCAATGTCTTACAATACAATCTTGACATTGAAAACAATATTTCAACTTCAAATAAGCTGCATTTTGAAAATGTTTGTGTCAGTTGGGAAGCTATGTGCCAGTCATTCACTAACTGTATATTCAGCCATTACAATACATACATTGTCCATGTCCAATGTCATGGTCTTGTGGTTTATGTGAGACCGCAAAGTAAGATCTGTCCTGATATGACTTCTGATGGTGATGAAAAGAGCATGGTTTTGTCTCAAGTCAGTTTGAAAATTGCGTCTGGCTGGGGTAACTGCATTATGAACGGCATTTCCAATATTTTCTTTGGACTTCTACACTTGAGTCTCCATGTGTGCATTGACTAGCTTGCTACAAATGTGATCTAGGTGCTTGGGGTCGGGGCCTTAATAATAGGTCAATGTAACAACACTGGTGACCTGAAAGAAGAGCTATGTTTTTTCTTAAACATGACACACCACCAGCTCCTCACCGACATTCAAAATCCGCTTGACATGTTACGGACCCACCGGCTCAAATGCTGTATAAATTGATGTGTAATAAAGTCTTTGGATCTTGCCTGTTGCCATATGGTTATTGTCCTCTGGCTGGGGCACATCTGCTGTATGTTATCACGCACATACAGTGGTCCAGTGCATCCATATCTTGCACTTGTGTGGCCCTTACAAGGTACACTCATCCCACACACATGCACACAGAAGCACTCACTCACCATCTGTTCGCTGAGGTCCTGTGAGGCCTCCATGGCTTTCTCTGGAGTGATCTTCCGCACACTGGAGGAGAACAAGTGAGAAAATACAATTAACAACAATCTAGTTCAGATTATGTTTCAAAATCGAATTGGACAGCTTCTTAACTCATCACAGTCTTGGTACATAACATTCAGGCATGTACATAAAATCAGTTGGAAGATATTCTTTATTTATTCCAACAATAGCGTTCTGTTCTGTACATAAAATACATTGATGAAGGAACTTAAGTATGTAGTTATGTTATAGAAATTAAAAAGCTTTTTGCCTTGGTGGTCCACCTGGTAGAGCACACATACCACTCAGACTGTGGCTATGGGAGGTTGAGCAGGCTGCCCAGTAACCAGAATATTGGTTCAATTGGTTTGCCTCTAGTGTGAAACCCTGTTTGGAAGTGGGGGAACTGAGGCCTTCTTCAATAATGAGCCTTTGTTCATTCTTGAAGCTTAATGTTTCTTGAGCTTATAGGACCACACTATCATCACAGACTTTTCTTGCTGCCTCTGTGACTCCTATGTGATTGTTATATCGAAGTTGCCCTCATCTAGGCAATTGGAATCTGCCCGACTGCACTTTTATTGGTCACATGGTGGTCATCTGTCTTACTCTTTGCTTAAATCCCGGTTGCTCTGGACATATTAATGACTTTACTGGCCCCGAAAGAGCGTGTGCTGGTGAGACCTCCTGTCAGTGTGTTTATGTGAGAGCAACAGGAGCCTGACGCAGGGAAGCTCCGGCGCTAACTTCAACATATCATCTTCAGCCCAGGGTGAAGTGGAGAGATAATTGCAGAAGTAAATATCAACAATGAAAACAGAGACATGTAAACGATAGGGCCGCTCGTCTGCTCTGGGACCACAGACACAGAAGCTGGCTCGCACACAAAGACTAGGCGAGTGACCCTGTTATAACACGACAGGAGACAGGTTGGCGGAGTCAGATTTGAAGATGAAAATTATCAGAATGATGAGCCAGGATTTAGCGTATATTAAAAACTGTAATCTGTCCCTTTTTCGCTTTTTTGTCACGCAATGGGTTGAGACCGCAACAAAAGAACGGCTCCAAGAATACAAAACAATGCCGTAGTCTGAACAGGAACAGAACAAAACAGCTTCTGGGCCTGAAGAAAATTTGACGCCTGAACAATAGAGGAGCAAAATCACATAGACGCACGCAAACAATAGGTCTAGGTGTTCCCACGAAAGGTGAAGAGGTGTGGTGCTGAACAAATGCTTTTTGGGCAACTGCTAAGAAATTCAGCAAAGATACCTTCTACAAAAGTTGGTTAGAAAAATAGTCGTCGATTTAGTAACTATCTTCACGCTCCACAAACATATGCACATCACTGAGTCAGTCTGGCATGCTTGTATGTGTGTGTGCTTGTATGTGTGTGTGCTTGTATGTGTGTGTGTGCTTGTGTGTGTGCTTGTATATGTGTGTGTGCTTGTATGTGTGCGTGGGCTTGTGTGTGAGTGTGTGTGCTTGTATATGTGTGTGTGCTTGTATGTGTGCGTGGGCTTGTATGTGTGCATGGGCTTGTATGTGTGCTTGTATGTGTGTGTGCTTGTGTGTGTGCGTGCTTTTATGTGTGCTGTGCTTGTATGTGTACGTGCTTGTATGTGTGTGTGCTTGTGTGTGTGCTTGTGTGCTTGTGTGTGAGTGTGCTTGTGTGTGTGTGTGTGCTTGTATGTGTGTGTGCTTGTGTGTGTTTCTGGCTCAATCCTTTAAACTAACTGGCATCCTTTTAATTTTTCATAGCGTTGAGCTCCTCCTGGCCTGAAACCCAAGACAATAATGCGTCTCTTGGTGAATTGATTTGTGCCTGGGCCTCACCCTGCTCCCTCCCTCCCTCCTCTCTCTCACCTTTGTGGAGGACAGACTCACTGCGCCTCAGTTTCACTCACTTTGTGCCTAAAGGAAATATTCAACAAAAAGTTTTAGGTTTTCTATAAGGTCAAAGTAACGGACTTTCCAATATTTCTTTGGCTCAAAGTACCCGCCCACTTCACAAATATATACGTATGTATATTTAGCCCATGAGCAGCATGACTTACAAATTGTGTTTATTACCATTGCAAGTGAAGTCATTATTGGAGAAATTGGTGTTGAATTTATGTCATACAACACACAATAAGATAAAGATAGAATAAAATCATCTGACAAATCGACTAATTTCAGTTGAACTACATATAAAACAAACAATAATAATGTTTTAGATTTACAGGATTATTCATTCCACAGTCACACACTAGTGGTTGCCACACTCTTTTATCCTAAGGCAGACTGAGAGGGATGTGGCAGCCATCCCACACCTTCAGCCTCTCTGACCACCACACGCATTCATCCACAGGAAAGTGAGTAAAGTGTCTTGCCAAAAGACACAGCATCAAAATCTAAAATCTATATTTTACAAAAATAATATTGGTCACATCCACAGGATCTATAGCCTATGTTCCAACCATGAGAGAAATGATTGGATTGGAAGAACTGACAGAAAGTTCAAAAGTAGATTCCTCATTACAGTCAGTTACTGATGAGATGGTGCAGAACAGGCTTTCTGTATTCATTTTTATAAAGTCATCTCACCATTGAGCTGTGGATATAAAGAGGTGCGCCACACCTGTATATGTGTATGGTGCAGAGGCCTTCAATAAAGCTGCCATGTGTGAAACAGTAATGGGCTCCCAATACAAACGACAGACCCATAAAGACAGAGCCTAATGAACTTGGTACATGTGACTTTTTGCATCTCGCTGCACACAGAGCCACCCCTGGTCCTAAGTTCTCCCAGAAGTTACCTGACACTGCGCTGGGAATCAATAATGCCTGCCATTTCCTTTGGCGTCCCAGCAGAGAGAATTATATTTCTCACGATGGCTACTGACAGGAGCAAACACGGGACAGCGCATGATTTTAGACAGCGCTCTGCACGGCTCCACTGCGGTAATTTCACGCTTTAACATCCACAGAGAGCAACAATGTCCAACAAACCGCAGTGCTGCTGGAGGAGTTGAAGTGAAAAGTCGCATATTCATTTCGACTCGGGCCTATTGACTCGGGCCTATTGACTCGGGCCTATTGACTCGGCAATCGTTTACGCATCAATCGATTTTAACATGACACATAGTTAAGACACTTAAAGAATTGTGTTTCCAAAGGGTCTGGAGCTCCCATTAGAGACGCGTAACCAGGACGATATCGGCCTATAGGCGATACAATAGTGTCCAATACGGGCACAATGAAGCTCAAAGTTATTTAAAATTCCATATATAAGCTTCTCCTACTATAGGATATTTTTTAGGCCTATAGACTATTGAGATTATTATCTCAATCCACCGCGCTGCACAGTGTTTATAACCACATTTAGAGGCCCACTAAACGGATAACAATTGTGAAAAAATACTAGAACTTCTACGAGCCTATCCATGCAATTTTATTAAAACCAGAATCCATATCTTTAAGCGCAAATTACGTCACATCATAAAACTGCCTACATCCAACAGCCGAGTAATACAACATTATTTATAGGCTTTACATTTATATCAAATGTATTTTTTGGCCTCTTCAAGAATAATCTCTCGTGGCCTAATCCCAGGCATCTTTTGCGCATTAATGCTTCTAGCTAACTATGAGCGCTTATGTGAAATTCTATCTGTGTGGATGACTGTGAGGAAGGCCTATCAGATTTGGAGTCAGCGCGGATCTCGCCGTGTGTTGTTAGGGGCAGGCCAATAGCCAGGGCCATTCAAGCCCTCGGAGCGCGGTCCCCGTGTAAGATTCCCATTTCCTACATATCAAATATAAACACAAACTCCACGTGGAAGAGGGGAGAGATGCACACAGGGCCACCGGACAAACGGGCTGCAGATACCGGCAAAAGGTTCTGGATAACCGCGCGCGCAAACGTCTAAAATAAGAAAGCGCACGTAGTTATATCAAACAATTCACCTCGTTTATTTGGGGTACGAATCCGGCTTAGTTTAGCAGGCCTGAAGCAATTCATAAAACATTTTCCATTCATCATTAACATGATGGTTTAATATTACAAAAAAATATATATTGCATTTAACTATGGCTACGGCTTCATCATCGCATACACATCAAAATAAAATATATACACGTAAGAAATAAAGATATGAATAGGCCTAACATTTTCGCTGGATTATAAAATAAAATATGAAATATATAAAACATGTTTTGAACACATTAAACATTAAAGCCAGGCACCTATCCTAACATTTTCGCTTACCTGCGTTATGTGGATTATGTCCGTCCGCTCCGAGTTCCTTCAGTTTTTGAGACAGTGCATACTCAAGTGCACAGTTGCCTCTGCAGCTCTCCCTGCTGTTAACATGCGGTCACTGACTGCTCCGCTACACCTCAACCGCTACTGCTCATAACTGGATCATAAAAGTTGCACAACAAAAATGCGAACAGTCACGTACACGCGTTTAAAAAGTCCACTTCAAGTCCTGTGGTTTCGTTTTGAAGACAGTCTCGAGTACTTCTGCGGAAAACAGCATTATTGTCAGTCTGCGTCCAAGTTTGAGCACCGGGCAGTTCAGCAACATAACTTCATCATTGAACTCGGTGTCAGTGCGCATGCGTCCAGCTGCCATGCGGACACTATTGGGCAAGTGTCCAAAAGAGTAATGGGGTTCATGCAGAGGAGGGGGCACAAGTGACTCTTATTAATAGGTCCAAGTCCAAGTGACGCGCGCGCAGTTTTATTTACTGCTCAAAAAAACAACTTGCACCCTCTCTCCGATGGCTTCTGAAGATCCATATTAGAACATGAACCAGTCCCTCTGTGAAGAAACACAAGGGAGCATGTTGGATGTTCAATTCAAAACAATAAACCGTTCTTGGTGGAAATGAATCTTGAATGAGCAATGTCAAACTTCTGGTTAAAAAAGTCGCTCTTTGGCTACAGTGTGTGGTTCATTTGAAAATGTAAATGTTGGTTATGGCTTCAGCGACTGAAGCTGGCCTCAAGCCTCAAAGTCTTGTACAGTTCTGTTATTTATTTGATCTGTTGAGGTCACACAAGCGCAGTTGTATCTCCCATTATTTATCATTTTGTCTTGCCTTCAAATAGTGTTTGTGTATACAATTTACAAGGCCTTTTTGGTAGAAATAGTGAAGCCTTTTTATTCTGGCATCGCACACACAAACATAGAGAAAAATGTTCTTTTTTGTGGCGTGGACCACTGCCTGGTAAATCCGCTGGTAGACCAAGAAAAAGGGGAATTCTATAAAGCTAAAGAATGGCAGAAGACATTGAATTCAAGATGGATGTTGGAAATACTGTCATGTTTGATACCATGAAACTATTGCAGTGTTTATATGGAGATGTCTGCAGTTTAGGCCTTTTACTTTTCTGTATTTATAATAACATTTAGGTAAAATGCATAAACTGATCATGAACATATAACTTACATGGCAAGAAGCATGCCACCAAATAATATAAACATATCTTCTTCTGTGTGCCTCTGATGAAATAAAACTCTCTGGAGATTGGGGGTGTGACATTATGCATGCACTTAGTTTACAGTGTGGTTATAGAGATAAGATACAGGCTCATGTGAACCTGAAGTGATTTCAAAACCAACAGTTGGTCATGACATATAAACACATGGATCACATGATGTAGAAGTACATCATTATTCATGATGACTGAGCATGCGTGCTTTGGCTCTGTGTTCTCAGGGTCAGATTCTGACTCCTGGCATTGGCTCATTCAGGAAACTGAAAGAGACACTTGTATGGACTCACCTAACCAGAGATTGTGATTCAGATGAACTAATCTGAACACTGTAAAACGAATGCCTGTCAGGCCCTGGCACTGGGACACAGCTCAATGGCACTGTTTGCACATGCCACTCATCATTATACATTACACAATAGCACCTGTCACTATTTCAGGAGCTGTAGAAACAAGAGCTCATCACAACACATTCAGAAAGCAACTACTCTCAGCTATATTATAGAGAAAAGTCAGTTGTAATAAATAAAGGGTCATATGGGTCCTGAGGCCATTGAAGCAGGAGCTTGTCTCTCGGCTTCACCGGGGTCTTAACCCTGCTGGTCTGTGATTGACACATTCTGGTTGAATAAATGAAAAGCTCAAGCTGTGACAGAGCTGAAAATAGCAGAAAGCTGTCGTTGACCCAGTCTCTAGTGCCACATGTCAGTGAGCTTAGCAAACTTGGCAGAACATTCTGCACAAAGGAAGCATGTGCAGGTGCTTGTGCACACACACAGACACTTGATGTATAGTAAATACATTATATACGAGTGGGCTTAATTAAAGAAGCAATGCACAGTTTCAGCATGTTTATTTAAGTGGAACATTGTTGGAATCTGAAGGCAGTGGCAGATGGATCTATTTTTTTGGCCAGCTGTTCTCTGGAGGGTGATGTGGTGGGTGCGTTGGGCAGGGGGGCTAAGCCTGAAGATGTTTAGTGGCAGAGGACTGCAGGTCCCTTGCCAAGTCACACTGCTCCAGTATTGCCAACAGAGGGTGGGAGGGGGAAATACCATTTAGCTGGTCAGTATTTATAGATATGTGAGGAACTTGTGCTGGGCCGGCCCGAGGTGCTGACGACGTAAAACGAGAGGACACTTCCAGACGTGGAGTGTCAGGGTGCACAGATAAAAATACTCAGTGAAAGATGGGCCCGGTCATTAGTGGCGCAGTCTGGCATGTGACATGGCAGCATTTCACAAGTGATTTATGATTATTACTACAGCTAACCTATACCTCTCCTCTTCCTGGCCCCGCCCCAGCTCAGATTGGTTGGCCAAATGGAATTGGGCATGGGGTTTATTTCAGGGACTGAGGGCCTGAGAAAAAGCCCACTGGCATTTAGCTTTGGCACAGTGCCATATGGGTTTCAAATTTAACCACAATGTTAAATGGGAAACAAAAGAGGGATTAAATGAATCCATGCTGGTAATTAATTAGATCATATCTGTTTACTAATGTCACTGGAGCGGGACAAAGCTAAAGTAGTGGAACAGTCATTATATGAAGATGTTTATCCCAGTGGGGTCTCTAAACCAGCCCTAAAAAGCATTGTGATGAAGACAGATAGTTCAGGTGGGTGGTGTGCGGTGGTTGTGGTAATAAGCTCAGTGCCACTCCTAATTGCTGGATCAAGCCGCCTCATGGGAGGAACAAAGGAAACATTTAACACATCGTAAATTCCTATAATGTCCTGCAGAGAAGCGTCCGCTCCTGTTACTGTGACGTATTTCTATGACTCTGTTAGTGTCCGGTGACAAACACAGACACACAATGCTCTGTTACACTGTTGTCTGGTCAGCTTGGTGTCAGGCATATCATTATTCATTCATTTGGTCACATTACCACTTTTATGGGACAAGATTGTAGACGTTTATAGAACACAAGCATTGCCAAAGTCAGGGCCACATTAACTGAGGCCGAAATGCATCAAGCACAAAATCAAGGGCCATCTTGATAAAAGAAAGAATCATTGCAATTTACCCAAAGATCCTGTCATAGTCAACTGTGATACATACAGAATGTCCACACAGAACCTACATTGTTCTAAATAGATATAATAGATGCGGTTTATGTTCTAAACCCTTCCCAGACCCTAGTCCCTTAAGATAAATGGTGGAGCATAGCCTTTATCCATTGTGATTTTGATTAAGTACGTGAGAGAAACGTTGACTGTATCCCCCAAAAGTCAAATGTCCAAAGGCCCTCTTGTATGGATGTCAGACAGAGCACATTTGAAATAGTGGCTTTATCGAACCAGCACAATTAGTTTACCATCGAGTCCAGTATTTCTTCCAGATCCCATAATGCAGCTCAGGCCGATTTTACTGCAGCACCCATGGGAGACTACTGTGGCCAGACCAGAACACTTGGCTTTATGTGGAGTGAATGTTTTATGGTTATGGGTGTAATATTTAAGTACAGGAACAGTCTCACCACTGCACCTCAAGTCTCAGCCCTAAAAGTTTCAGCAAAGGTGAAGGAGAGTCTGCAGTTGTTATCATGTGATTAAAAATGGCTCCAATCTAATCTTTAAATGTATATTCTTACTGTTCACTTCACAATGACGTTTGGGATCACATATTTTCACTATTTTTTGCCGAAAGAGAGAGAGCAGATACAGTTAAATATGTATCATCATGTTAAAACATTTAGGCTTTGATAGCTTTAACGGCAGCGGTCAGGGGCCAAATCACTCGAGAGACACTGATGAATGCGCCGTACAGTTGTCTGAATAGAGCAGATTTGTAGAATGATGATCTAGACCAGTGACCATTATATAGTGATTATTGACCAGTGATGAGTTTTTTTCAATTTGTAGGGTATATAACCAAACCTGAATCCACATAAAGTTCAGTCCATTGTGAGGCCTAACAATGTATGTCAATGGATGAGCTATCTGAGTCATTCTACGCACACCGAGGGACACAGACTGAATAAACTCCTTTTCTATCAATCTTTTTTCTCTTTTTTCATCCGACTCTTCTTTTAATTTGACCTCTCTGTTTGTTTTTCTCCGTTCTTTCATTAGTTGTAAAAACATAGCAGACATTCCAGCTCTAATGCCTCTGAGATGTGGATGTCCAATTGGTGTGTGTCAGCTGTGAATACGCTCTAATGAAAGTGCACTTGTGATTTCACTGTGAACTCTCCTGGGGCATTATGGGAGGATTCAGACTACATGTGTCAGCGTGAACAGTTCCAATGTTTACAATAATACTTTGGTATTCTGTGTTAATGGAGACATTTTTGAAAATAATTATGGAGCTATCTTTCGGAGGCTGGAAGGCTTTCAACTGATGATGTATTAAATCACTTGCAAGAATCTTTAGCGAACAGTCTGTTGTTTACTTATTTGTGTATAATTTCATTTGATCATGGAGAAAACTACAAAGCAAATAATGTAAAAACAATGACGCACAGTTATGTGTCAGTTATGGGTCTGATCCTTATTTTCAGGTCCCTTTAGGCCACTGTTTTCACTTTTGTTATATTCGGGCCTGGTTAGCTTCACAAAACAGCACTCAACAGAATCATGATGTTGTCATTCCACTTTCCTTTCCTCCATCTTCCTTCGACTTTATTGTTATGTTTGGCATTTTCTGTTTCTTTTGGAAGCAAGGCAATCATTGAAGAATTTGAGCAGCACGTGTCCTCGGCAATCACAATCACGAAATCCCCACTGGTTTAGGCACACACACTTCGGAGCCTGATTGCTACACTCAGCCTGGTCTGTATAATGTCCTAAATGCAGATTGAGTGTGTCAGTCTGGACCTCACAGCAAGAAGATGATCAAAACAGGAATATAGGAGAAAACAGTAGGTCCATGGCATTGAAGATGCCACAAAACAGGGTGATATTGAGGTCCAAAAAGAGCTGTCAGGGTGACTGAAGATGTGACAAAATCATTCTACTCCAATTTTTAGTCTGGCCATTCTTCACGGACCTCTTTGACAATTATAAGCAGAAAACTATAGTTCCTGGTTTAGTCTTGGTTTAGACATTATCTAGTCTTGCACTCAAAAAACAAACAAACCAACAAAAACGTCCAATTTAATTAATTGTGAACAGTGACCATGCATTTTTGAGGTTGATCTGATTTCACCATGTGGCTGAGGTTCCAGGATCAATGTTAAAGTTGTTGGTTTGGGCAGGAAATTAACTGGTTAAGGTTAGGGCCAGGTCATGGTTAGGGTCAGGTCATGGTTAGGGTTAGGGCCATGTTAGGGTCAGAGCCATGGTTAGGGTCCGAGCCATGGTTAGGGTCAGGGCCATGGTTCGGGTTAGGGTCAGGGCCATGGTTAGGGTCAGGGCCATGGTTAGGGTCAGGGCCATGGTTAGGGTCAGAGCCATGGTTAGGGTCAGGGCCATGGTTAGGGTGAAGATTCACTGAAAAGATGATCCTGGACCAACAACTAGAATGATGCTCCTGGAACATCAGCAACACGGGGAAATCAAATCGGCCCATTTTTGAGTACATACAACAAAAAACATTCCATATTATTTATTGGGTTATTCATTAGACCAGAGGCACATTCTGTTTTTAAATACTGGTTAAGACCTTGTTTAACTTTGGTTTGTCCTGGTTTAATCCTGGTTTAGTCTTGTGGCCTTGTGAGATTAGAACAATTCTTAGACTTGGACCTCTGTGACCTCCAGGATCCATACGGCCTTGAACAAAACCATTGATTCTGAATGTAAAATATATAGTTTCCTGTCTATGTGCAGTCATTGTGATGGTCAAGTGCTGAGATAAACTGCAGACTGCTATTCTCTCACTCCCAAAGCCTCCTGAGAGTAGATCAATACTTGCTCAGAATCAGGTTACTGCTAATGTCTTCATGTTTTTAACCAGCCTGTGTGTGTGCTGTTAGTGAGGGGGTACGTGTGTAACTGTCCCTAGTGTGACCTTAGCTATGATGATCATTAAATGTCAATAAAGGCAATGAGAAGAGTGGAATAATAGATGGTATTCGATCATATTTGAGCCATATCTCATAATGTCCCACAGACTATAACAGTTATTAATTTAGAGGTCTTTGAATAAAGATGATTTCAGACGATGAATTTCACAACACAAAAACTGACGATAAATATGATAAATAACATGAAATAGCTTGTGCACTCTGCATATGAAGATAACTGTCATCGGCAGCAATAACTGTTGGATCATTGTACAACCTGACTCACCAGATGAGCTGTTGAAGAAGACCATATGGGAGGCTTTTCTCAGAAATATTTACAAAAAGGTACGTTTTACATGCACTTAGTAATCCTGAACAACCTGCCAGATCTTAAGACAATGCTATAGTGTACGTGACCTCCTTCTGCATGGTAAACATATGTCCTATTAATATTAATGTCTGTTTGTAAAGACTTAAGAATTTCTCAACTAGACAAAGGAACAAAGGGTTAATAAATAAAAGATCAGTGAATGAAGTTTGTTATTTGTCTTTTGTCATGCTAATGTACTGTGCTTTGCTTAGAGAGGATTAGAAATGATATTACTAAATTAGAGAGAATCTCATATAATCTAATATATCCAAATGTTTAGACTCAATCTGATGAGTGTAATTAATTGTGTTGTATAATGAACAGCATTAAGACCACTTGGTCCAAGGAGGTCTTGGTATCCTCTAAGGACAGAATTCAAGTCTTGTCTTGGGCCACACTAATGAGACAAGACACAAGAGGTGAAAACATATGTTCTCTCAAAACAAGTCATCTTTCCTCCAGTCTCACCTCTCCTCACCCCCACATCTCTCCATCCCTATCAATCTCACCCTAAACCCTTCCCAATCAGTCTCACCCTAAACCCTTCACTAATGCACTCTTTCATGTGCTCTCCTGTTTCTTCACTTCACTCCCCCTCTGCCTCTCCTCCTCACCCTCATGTCCCAGGCCCTTTTGTGGACCCACTACATTTTTGGGGGTAATGTGACTCCCCTCCTCCCTGTTTTGTCCCCGGGGTGGTCCGCTCCTCTTATTCAAATCTGTGACCTGAATGTAGGTGCCCAGGACAGAGGTGGACAGTCAGAGTGAAGAAAGCAGATAAAGTTAGTAACTGGTTGGCTTTAGTGTGCTTTGCTCCAGGTAAGTGCAGGTAAAGTATGCTAATGGTCTGTCTGTTTAAATGTGTTGTATGGGCTGAGTACATGTGCCATCTGCTCCTCCACATCCAGCAGCTGTCATGCTCATCCATTCAGAACCAAAAAAACATCCAAAAGTGGTCCGGCTCAAGTGAAGTTTTTTGTACACAATCACTGTTGTCTTCTCTCGTTCTTTTTGAAGATCCACAGCACATCCCCCATTACCTTTCTTCACCATCACAAGTCATATTGTTTTGAGATATACCCTACTCATTTAGCTAGGCTCACAGCTAGCACTGACTGATGTGTACCCCAAAGTGCAAATGCTAATCTAACTAAGCCAAACCGGTCACTTTTATTTACATTATTAAGAGATGGAGCGCATTTACACTAGAAGAGTCTAACCTGAGAGTAACTTTGATTCTGGCAATTCATCAAAGCTATGGTTTTACTGCTGATTAGCATCCACTTGTTTCCAAGCTATCATGGCTAGTGGCTAATCCTGGATGCTAGCAGGTTATCTCTTTCAGTCAGAAAAATCATTAAAGGGGCATAGAGTCAAACAGGATTTTTGGGTTTGAGTATATCACTTGTAGAATGATTGAGAATGTATTTGAATTCATTACATTTTATCAAACTTTCACCCCAGCCTTGAGTCCACTTTGACAGACATGGTAGTTTGGCTCGGTTAAACACTTTTGGGACGCTCTGTTTCCTAGACGGCGTGTTTTCTTTGTCCGTTCTCATTTTCATGCCTTTACTAATGCGGTTTTGCTTTAATGTTTTAGCCCACAATTCATTTTTCTCACCACTGTTCTTCTCATCACCCTTTTTAAGATCCCCGCTTCAGGCCAAGAGTCTGTCCACACACACACACACACACACACACACACAAACACACGCACACACACACAAACACACACACACACACACACACACACACACACACACACACACCTATACATACCGTTGCGATGCCCCAGACAACCCTCCACAATGGTGATACCCCTAGGGAGCTTGGTAACTTAGTCCCCCCCTATCTGCCAACTGCTGTGTCACAAAGCGGCTCACGTTACGCACACAAACACTAACATAATTAAAAGACACACAATTACACACAAGCTAGTATTTAGGCATGCAAATACACACTTTGAGGAGGTAGCTATAGCCAAGTGTCTTCAATGTACCCTTTAAGGTAAGGCTTAGGAGAAAGGAAAAAACTGAAAGCGAGCCAGCGTTCAAAGAAAGCTCCAAGGAATGGGTTTGTAGGCGCTTACACTGCAAAAACACTTATTCACACATCGTCCAATGAGGTTACAGTAATTATGTTAAACAGCATTAAGAGACTTTTTCATCAAATGTTGAAAAAATACCTAAATGAAAATAATTTGATCCTCAACTTGTCACCTCTGAAGAGCTCCAATATGTTTTGCTCTAGTGCATGTGTGAGTTGTTGATATTGGCGGTAACGCTGAAGTTTAGCTCCAGTTTGGCAGTGGTCTACAGACACACAGAGACACACAAACACACACAGACACACAGAGACACACAAACACACGCACATAGACACACACACACAGTCACACACACAGTCACACAAATGCACACACAGTCATAGAGAGAAGCACAAACGCACACACAGACACACACACACACAGTCACACAGACACACAGAGAAACACAAACACACACACAGTCACACACACAGACACACAAATGCACACACAGTCACAAAGTCAAACAAACACACAAATACACACAAATGCACACACACACACAAAGTCACACAGACACACAAATTCACACACACACACACACACACAGACAGTCACACAGACTCACACACAGACACACAAATGCACACACATACACACACACACACACACACACACAGTCACACACAAACACACATATGCACACACATACACACACAGTCACACACATATACACACACACACACACATTCACACAGAAACACATATTCACACACATACACACACACACACACACACACCTTCACACACCCTCACACACAGTCACACAGACTCACACACAGACACACAGACTCACACACAGACACACAGACTCACACACAGACACACAGCGGTTTGTTAACGTGCACGGGGGGGATGCTGCGGTCACACCTGGGAATGCTCTGCTGGCTAACCTGGCTAACATTCACTCCCCCGGCCACCATTTCCCCTCGGCAGAGCTGGAAAGGAACAAATTGCTTTTGCTTTACTTGTGTGTACTTCACATTTGGAGCTTGTATAAAATACGTGTTTCTGACCAGACTAATGGATTTAGTGCTAATACCAGTTTTTATTATCTTTTTGTTTTCAAAGCTGCCGCATGTGCACTTTGTAGGCTTCACAATTATCATATGAAGCCTACAGAGGTGCCGTGTCAAACTGAGCTGACCATTGGGGCCACTAATTGCCAACAATACTTTCTGGCAATAATGCTTAATTTGTTCGCCAAGACCACTTCCATTACATGACAAACCCAGTCTGATCTGAGTCTGACTCTTCATGGATTTCAGCATTTTCCAGAGAACGGCATTTTTTTCACTCCTTCCCAGACCATTCCCTGTAAACCCCAGAGTTGGTGCCAGAGTTGGTGCCAGAGTTGGTGGTCGATCAGGTGAAAAGTCAGACAAATGACCTTTCTCCTCCCTTCTCACTCCAGCAAGCTTGTTCTAACAATTCTATAATACACTCTTTTCTTACAAGCCCCTGGTGCCTTTGGCCTCCTGTAAATGTAGTGACCGTTTATTGGAAATTCAATATATTCTATTAAAGCTACTCACAAATATGCCTAATCCCTATCTGAGGGGATTACACAGTCCACAGCCAGTGCCAGTGCAGATTATAATATAGAGTTATCACATGCCCAGTTTACCACACAGAGGACTGCCCTTACAATGTATAGGACCCACACAGTCCCATAGTGTGAACGCTCAGTCTGATTTGATTGGAATTATAGTAGTTTTAAGCCTGAGTTAATGGGTTAAGCCTAACTCTAATCCTGGTTTAATGAAGGTCTTGATGGGCTGATCACTTCTGTCATCAACCCGGAGTTTAGTCTATCGTAATCCATGCTGTCAATTAAAAAGCCAATTTATTGTAAGTGCACCATTTGACAAAAGAAAATCTTGTTGGATGCACTTGGTGATTTTGGTAAATGAGGTATATATCAATAGTCCTTCCTGTGTTACTGTAGATTGCCCCAGGGCTTCCTCCAGCACGTGTTATGAGAATTCTGAATAGTGAATGTTAGAGTGAATGACTATTAACTGATCACTGTCCAAGGTGTAACCCGCCTAAGGCCAATAGTTGCTAGGAAAAGAGCCAGATCAGGCCCAAATACAGCAGTCAAAATGTTTTTTTGACTTATTACTTGAGGTAAATGAGCTAGTCTGCTGCCCTCCCATATTGCTTCTGCTAATGGCTAGGTTAAACAGCAAAAATAGCTAAAATGAGTGAGTTGCAAACTACCCCTTTAAGAGTGTTGTTTTTTAGTTACGTCTTTGCCCTGTGTGCTTTGGGCATTTTTCACCACACTCGGCCGTTCCTCATCCCTATGTAACAGGAGCCAGCCCTCCCCTGTCAAAAATAAAAATCATTTGTCCGCTGCACGAGTGTGTCCATTAAAAATGCATGGTAGAGGGAGCTGGGAGGACGGCCGCTGGGGAAAGAAACTGATACTTGGCTTCTCCGGAAGGGCATTCAAGTACCAAGGTGCAGGACAAATGGCATCTGGATGGGGATGAGAGCGAGGTGGGTGAGGAAGGGGTGAGTGCATTTTGAAAAGTTTTTGATGGTAAAGTTGCCCCTATTAAGTTTGATAAGGTATTGTATCGTCCCCTGCCTTCTAGCATATAACGATTTGCATATTGATTTGGCATTCAGGTTTAATACACCATGCTATTCATGATGCAAGGATGCTCAATTGAGTGTGTGAATATTTTAATTCATTAATGGGGTCAGCAAAATTCTATAAAAAAATTATATATATATATATATATACATACATAAAAAAAACCTAGACCTCATACATTGTTTCAACTTTACAGGTTGAGGTTATAACCTGAGCATTAACAAAACATGCTTTTGGTCTTTGGTATTAGGTGACCTTATTTGCATGTGATGCAAGTATAAACAGAATGAAGAGTCTATAAGGGGTCAAACTCAATTTGAACCACACACTTAATGGTAAATGAGAATCAGTCACCATAAAGATTATTTTAATTGGTAAAAAATAGCAGAAAAGTATTGGCATAGAGAGATCTTGAGTTGGACATGGCTACTCTGAAGATTCTTTATGGACTCTGTACAATATCACATACTTAAAGCTATATATTTAACTCACACTTTCCACATCTGTCTCTCCCTGAAGTTGTAATTCAGTTTTCCCTCCGCCTCCGAGCTGTCAGGGCAGATGTGCTGTTGTTAGCTCCCTCCAGTCACCAGATACATCTGTCAGAATATGTGTTAGCGGAGATGAAGGAAACTTGCCTGTTAAAATCATTAACGACTCACTATTTGAACACACCTATTTGAAGTCACCTTTTTGGACTGTGAGATGTGTGATGAAGTTGTGCCAAAGTATGATAGTATGTTTTGCTTGAGCTAATTCTACTTTGAGCTATCTATCATGGTATATCAAAAACATATCTCGAGTTGTATTTTGTTTCATTCATGTATAGTTAAGTACTCTTTTATGCTGAAGCACTGACTGTCTCAAGGCTGAAAACATTTGGGGATAAATAAGGCCTTAAGTTCTTTTTTATTTATTTTTGTTTGATTTTTCAGCAAGAATGTGACAGCTGAAAAAGTGTAAAATGTTATAATGTCCCTTAAATACAGCTGTGACTACATGTCTCAGTCTGTCTACCTCTCACTGTTTTCTTTCCTCAGCCCTGTCCATCTGCTTCCTATAACACCGGGCAGTCAGATCTAGTTTGCAGAACCCCCTTCCAACAAAATCGCACATTTATTCAACCAAAATAACACCTTTTTCAGCAAAGTAACTGCCCAAAAGCCTTCCCAATAGGGTGGTCAAATCTGGACCTAATTACCTAAGTACCTTCACACCCAGCTTGAGGAAGACCCCAGATTAGAGGAATATTTTCCTTATTGCCAATTTAGCTTTTGCAGAATTCCACGCAATGATAATTGGGCCCATGTGTGCTCGGTATTCGTGAGGTGCTCCCAAAAATGGCACGTTGTTACAGCCACCAAGGCCTGGGCAGTTTCGATAAATCTTCCTCTGTGTTTTTAGACTTATTAGAAGTTGGGCTTTTCCTTTTTTGTGGTCCGTGTGGAGAGAGGTGGAGGCCTAAATGAGATCAAATAAACAAAGTCACCTGTGAGTGATTTGAGTGCATAATGAGACATGTGTTCAAACCTGAAGGCCACATCCTCCACTTGATAACCATGTAGCAGATTGTATCACTATTGAATGTGCACACGGGCCGTAGAGCACCACACAAACAGCCCCTAGCCTCTTGTCTAAACACAATCACTGGACGCGGATTAGCCACTGCTTCCCATAAACCCATGACAGTGTTATGCACCTCTATGCACTATTGACCATCATCATTTCAAAATCAATAACCACCAACGAATCGCCACTTGGTAAAGAAAGCCAGAACAGCACAAAGTATCTCTGCAACAGCTTTTTTTAATGCTTGTTCGTTGAAAATATATTCTGATTGTTGTCTCAATACGTTTGTGGTTTGGTTTTGCCACTTGATGCTACCAAAAGGCTACACACAGAAGAAGAAATGTGTTGAGGGTTAAAAGATTCAGGGTAAGAGACAACAGGTAAGTGGTTGAATGTACGTGTCTGTGAACGGCTTCCATCTTGGCATAGGTGCAGAGGTGGGTAGAGTAGCAATCATTTTACTCCAGTAAGAGTACTGTTAAAAAGAAGTAAAAAGTACTCATGCACATAATTACTTGAGTACGAGTAGAAAAGTACTGGGTAAAAAAACTACTAAAGTACTGATCGGGCAAAACAAATAAATAATAATAAACAGATTTTGATATTTTCAAAAGATAAAAACTAAACACGTAAATAATATTTTCAAAAATTAAGGCACAAGGAACAGAATTTCCACATCATCACATTTTCCACATAAAGCTGTTCTTACATGACACACAGAGGTGGTAAAATTACTCTTACTCTTTCTAGATTTCCAAGATTTTACTCAAGTAACAGTACAGTTACTTCAAAATATTATTACTCAAGTAAAAGTCAAAAGTATTGTGCAGTAAAGCTACTCTATGGAGTACAATTTATTTTAAAAAGTGACTCAAGTAAATGTAACTGAGCACTACCCACCTCTGGTCTGATATCATTTGTGCCAAGTGCCTTGTGTATTTTTGGGAGAATAAAATGCAACAATAAAATCCAATGTTTATACTATATCATCGGTCAGCAGCAGTGCCCAGTCCAACACTAACACTGCCCCTGACTGTGAAGCACCTGCAGCCTGTGGCACAAACCCAGGTCTAGTAAACCACTTCTCTGTACGGTCCATATACTGTCCTTGCTGGCTCATACTCAACCTTCACACCATGGCCCACTGTCAAACTTTTGATCCATACTGCTGGCTCTACGCCTCATTATCTGCTCCTACACCGATAACAGCCAAGTGTGCCCCACACAAACCCTGTGGCCAGAACTAGTCTTTAGGAAGGTACTGGGACATGAATGGTCATAAAGTGATGCATGAAGTCCACCCATTTTGATAAAAAATTATAATAATGAAATAACTAGAAGTCACCAAGCACGCTAGTGGGCGATATGGACAAAATGTAATAATGTAATGACAATCTTTAACAGCAAATTCAAAGTACATCCAATCCAATGTTCATCATAATACTACTTATTTTGATCAAAATGACGGTGAAGATCCGAGGTTCAATTCAGCTGCTTCATATCACAATGACCTTTCACATTCTTTCAATGGGGACAAATTATTCACAATTTGAAATAATCATGAATGTCTTTGAATGGTAGGGGTTAACTAAAGAGATCCCACAGTAACACGGGGAGAACATACAGACTCCATTCAGAGAAATCTATTGCTACCGGCCCAAGCAACCAATGCACAACCTCCTTTCTGAAAGGCAGACATGACACGAAAACAGCAATGTCCAAGACCAAATAAAAAGTTGTATTATAGGATCATTGAAATAACAAATATGACCCATTATGTCAAGCACTAGACTTGTATTTTACATTTGGCACTTTGGCATAGACCCCCAATTGAAAGGAATCCATACAATCTTTATATAAACCATGCATGTCTTCACTCATAATGGTGTTTGCTCTTCTGAAACGGTCCATTCCAGCTGTGAAACTGCTGAAACACACTATGACGATCTGATAAAACAACGAAATAACACATATATATTTTATAGTGAAATCAAACTGTATCTCACAAAGTGGTATCAGCCTCAGGACTGTTTTCTTTTGTGAGCTCAGTCTCTCTTTTTATTCCATTT
Organism: Philypnodon macrostomus; assembly: GCA_036025475.1. Lineage (NCBI taxonomy): Eukaryota > Metazoa > Chordata > Actinopteri > Gobiiformes > Eleotridae > Philypnodon > Philypnodon macrostomus. Next base: position 4,158 of record JAVQKC010079063.1, on the reverse strand, counting down.
CTTCTTCTTGTTGTCATTGGCCTTTTTGTATTTGTCTGTGTGGAGTCAATTGAGCCCTACACTAAAGACAAAAGCTGCCATTCAAAGCCTGTGCTATTATCATAAACAAAAACAAAATGGTATCACAAACAACTATTGAAGTGCACTGGGGAATACTGTCAACAGCCATTGTATGAAAATGAATTTATCTGTTTTTTCTATTCTCTGGCTGCATCTTAATTTTGACTAACAATACAATATTCAAATTTGCAGTCTTTGACAACAAATCAAAACAGTCATTGAAGTCAAACATAATAATATATTACATCATTTTACTGTAACATTTCTAACCTTTCTGGCGAGATGGTCTGTTTGACTAAAATCAAAGTGAGGGAGCGGGCATGTTCAGTTAATAATTACAAAGATATTTATATGGAATATAATTAGAAGCGGTTGTAGGTATACTATAGCTGTCACATCAGTCTGCCCCATGGAAGCTGTGGCATACCACCACCATTGTGTGACTGTGGATGACTGATGGACTTAATTGTAAAACAATTTGGTGCCTTACCATTATTATCTGCCAGTTTTGCCACACCAATGGTCACAGCCAGTTTTTTTCTTCTTTTATACTGTGAGCTTACATATTATTACCATTTATACACAGAATTTGCTGATACTAAATGCCACAAAAAGTTAAATTAACAAAATCACTGCATTATAAAACCATACTTCACTTCAATCACAAATTTTCCACAGAATTCAAGGACAGCAAAAAATGTATGGAATTGAAGAAAAAAAAATATCTGTCTGTAAAATGTCTCCCTGGAAAATCACATTATTGGCTGAAAACAATGCCAGCTGTCACTTACACTCTAAATACCATTGTTTTTTCAAATTTTTTTGGGTCATCCTAATTGTGGCTTTTCTTCTCATTCATCCCTGTGATCGGTGATCTCTATAGGCTGAGCGTATGAGCAGCAGCAGCAGTAAAACCCCCTAAAAGCTATTTCATGTCTCCCGACCTGGTCCACTTTAAGTCCATGGCACTGACCTCGTCCCATTTACCCAGATAATGTTGACACTTAACAGGCATCGCACCACCCACCCAGCATTTATGAAGCTCCACTCTGGCCACTTCAAACGCTAATGGACAGCGATATACCAGTAAATAATTCAACAAGTAGTAGCCTGTAAAATGTATAGCTATGGGGCACTTAGCCACATCTGCATTGCAAAACCATTTTCTGAAGAGGTTGGAGGTAAGTCATCCTTTGTACTACGGCCATTGGCTGCTATTAGTTAGGTGGATGACCCAATTTTTAAAAAAGTATTTCAAAATAGATTTGACGTACATTACGATTACCACGTTTAGTCAGGATGATCTATGTATAGTGGCTAAAGAAACAGAAGTGGGCCATAGGGAAAATCAATATAGTTATTTATTCATTTATCATCTTCCACTATTTTTGTTTGAGGTCACAAGTGGCTGAAACCTATCCCAGTAACTGTGGGCTTTAGGTGGACTACACCCGAGATCAGTGTTTCCCAACCAGGGGTGCGGGGACCCCTAGGGGTATGAGCACTTCGAAGGAGTATGTGGGATATATGTATGTTTTTTTTCGGAATGATTTATTTTTTTCAAGGCTATAAGAAAATATTCATGGTAATTTAATAGACAGCTGAACCATAGCATTATCATTGTACAAAAATTGTGAAAGATATGGGATCAGGCTCATGTTGATGAGGTGATAATACAGACCACAAGGGCATGTCTATGAGGCGGAAGAATTGAATAGGATACAATAAAACATAAATTATCTGTAGAAATAAAAATAAATATAAATGATTTTTTTATTTAAAAATAATTACTGAATGAGAATGTACTCAATGTCTGTCAAAAAAGGCCCAGGGGTACACAAGAAATGAAAGGTTAGGAACCACTGCACTAGATAATGGTACGTTAGTTACAGGGTTGACACAGTGACATACACAGACAGACACTCATTCACTTTCACATTCATTCACGAGAAGCAATTTAGCTTGATTGAATTTAAAACGATTCAATTCAGATAACATGAGCTATACCAAACCATTATCTCAACAGCTTTTAAAGGTAAATCACATTTCTTTGAACGTACTCTTGTGCTGAAAGCTCTGAAAGGACTGCTCTCGACGTGATTGGTATCATGTGGAGTGGGGAGGTAGGAGATGTTGAAGCCATGTCCACAAGTGCCTGAGGTGAGGCGGAGGTGTTCAGCAGCATAAACCCAGTGAGTGCCGTCAGTGTGGTCTACAGAGGGCTCCAGGACGTAGGCTCGCTCTTCAAATGATAAGAATCCTCTGGAGATGCAGAAGAGAGAAAACACAATTATATTCTTTTTTTTCAGTCCAGTCCCTTAACAGTGCATCTTTCACCTGGAAACAAATTATATGTCCAATCTACATTTATTTACCTGCATCAAGAGCGGTTTCCTCAAAATGTGTTTTTCTGACACTCCGACCCATAGATCTCTACTTAAATTAACACCTATAGAGACCAGATTTTCCAGGCTTGTACCTTTTACAGAAGGATTTGTCGATACCTCATTGCTAGTTGGATTTATTGCGTTTTTTGCCCTCAAAAACATGGCAAACTTTGATGTTTTACAGATTTTTTTTGTACTCTAACATAAAGAACTAATAAGACATCCAAATTATCCACAAAATAAACCAAGAATTTTAAACCTGGCTCTATCCATCATTGAGATTGTTCTCCTGGAAAAGTGTGACATTTCTTCACAAAATGCATCATTTCAGTATGAAAACATGAAATGACAGAAAACTTTGAATACATTTTTCCCTTACATTTATGTCTGTAATCTGCAGGAAACATTTTAAATTGATACTGCCTAATTCCCTATTTGCCTTCAAAGAAAAAATGCATGCTGGATGAAATACCATGTCAACCACCAAAACATTCACGGAAGACAATGTCTTGCCCAAGGACACATCAACCTCAATCATCAACACATTATGGAACAATACCATGCATACACTTATAGATGAAATAGCTTATCTGGTGCACATTGTAGAAAAGGTCAGAAATCTTAGTTGTGTCATACAAATTAGCCTGGAACTATTTTGCAATGGTAAAGAATCCCATAAAAAAGATTCAAGATTCAGACAGTGAATATATCCACAAAACGTTCTCTCTTTGCTTAGCACACTGATCTTACTGAGTTTTTGGATTTGTTGTTCGTGGTATTAAAAAACCCTCTTTGACAGAGCTTTATAAATGTTAACATAATGGCTACTTCTCTTCTCCTCCTCATCTTTTGTTTCCATTCAGACGTGTGTTATGCGTCAATCCTATTGCAAAAACATCACCTGCAAGAAAAAGTGATGCAAGTAGGGACTAAAATACACTAAAAAAACATTGTATCTTTGTGTTGAGTTCATGGAGCCAAGGTCATATGATTATCCAATTTAGTCCAATTCTATTTGTTAGGCTGGCTATAGATTTTCCACTTTACATTGGACTGCACAGCATGGCAGCACACACAACTAGGCCTGTGCAGACGTCCCCAACAGCAAGTATATCGGCAAAACGGCCCCATTCCTTAATCAGACATTGTGTGATTTCTAAGGGTTTTTATATTGTTGACGAGCAATTAAGAGGCCCCGTCCCCAAGCCATGACAAACATGAGAAGGATCTATTTGATTTTTTTGTATTTGTCTGGATGTTTGTGAAGGATATTTTTGCCATATTTTATATATTGTTCTTTCAGTCTATAGGGGGCGCTACAGAGGTAACTGGCGGCATATTGATCAGATGTGTTCAGGGCCGGGGGGTAATTAGGTGTTTCATGTTTGAGCCGTCTTTACGGTATGTACCTGTGTGCAAATGTTGAAACTGATCCGGCAATTCGTTTGTGAGTTATCGCGTTCACAGCTAGGATCTGTGGACGCATAATTCCATAATATCGTAGTTCTGCCGATATAATGATCAGATTTAACATTTGTGGATTTTTGGGGGGGTATTTCTTATAAAAATCCCATGTAGTTACTGAATATACAGAATTCTGACCCTTGACCTCCATCTGAGGGTATGACATCATCACACTCTACCTTGATTACCTTGGTTGCCATAGTAACCTTTGTCCCTTTATGCTTTCTGCCTTTGTGCTCTTTGTCCC
>JAVQKC010079055.1:0-31862 GCA_036025475.1 Philypnodon macrostomus | reverse complement strand
CCATCTGTGATACAGGAGGATATTTATATCCAAATGTACGCAGATGACACAGTCATTTATACATGGGGGAAAGATGCTGAACAGGTGGCTTCCAAACTTACTGAGGCCATGGAAAAAGTGTCAATCTGGCTACAAGAGTCATGTCTAACCCTATGTCAAGAAAACTGCAACCATGTATTTCTGTAACAAATCAAAAAAGAGTAACTATCCAAATGTCTGTGTTAATGAGGAACAGATAGAAAATGTAACAGAGTTTAAATATTTGGGCGTCATCTTAGATCTCACACTTAGCTTTAAAAAACAGATCAAACAAATGGGTCAAAATTTAAAACTGACCTTGGAGGCAGCTAAAACATTTTTTAATGCAATGATAATGTCCCGGGTTTATTATTGTATAACATGTTGGTCACAGGCCAATAAACCACCTTGAAACCTTTAGAGTCTATTCATTGACATACAGAATCATACATAACACTGCACCAGCACCTTTGAAGAACCAGTTAACATCTCAAGTGACAAACAGAGCTACACGCTCCTCCTCCAGAGCACAGTGTAGTGTCCCAAAATGTAAAACTACATTTGCACAGTCAGCCTTCTCCATTAAAGAAACAAACAATGTCTAAACCAGGACCAGGATGGGTCCACACATGAAACAGGAGCAAACAATTGCTAAATCTAGACTAGAAAACGCTCAGACCGTAGACCTCCGCCAAGGCAGCTCATAACTCCTCAAACAAACGGTTCTAAATATAAATAAATAGAATTGGTTTGTTAACTTAAGAGCACTTTCTGTAAGAAGGATGGAGAGAGTGAAGCCCCCTGCAAGGACTTTCATTGCAAACTTCTCATTGGTCTAGCGACTCTGTATTGATTCAGAGTTTGTTGGCCCTCTGGGGGTCCCCAGTTAGCATGGGGGGCCCCAAACTCTTGCCTGCCTGTATTGGCATGAAATGCTCTGAGCTAACAGATGGCTTTTTAAATGTATTTTCATCCTGGATCCAGACAGTGATGCAGACACTCCCAAAATCTAATACATTGTTTCTTGTGTCATTTCTGACATTCCCTGAAAATGTAATTGTTGCTTACAGACAGACAATTGCTACGGAGGTGATGTTTTCGGTGGCAATAAGTCTCTTGAGTACCACTATAAGGTATATATGTATAATGATCCTCATCTGTGTGTTACATTTACAATTGTTACACATTATAGATCTTTAACCAACAGTGGGACATTCCACACAAAGTAGTTGAGTACTCTTGGCCTTTATAAAGAGCTCATTAACAGTATGTTGCTTTTGCAATGATCAGAAAAACAAAGCAGACCATTCCTATCTTATTTTGGCTCGCCGGTGACTTTAGTTTTTGCAGCCGTGGCAATAACGAGCCTTTAGCCTGAATAAGATGACGTCTGTGTCCTGCGTGAGTCATCCAGCTGATCTCAGGGGCTGCCAGGGAAACCATCGCTCCATAAAACTGCAGATAATGGAGCACACACTGTCCGTCTCAGCGGCAAATACTAAATGACAATCACTATAACAGATATAAAGAGACAGAGATTGACTTTGTGTAGACCCACCAGTTTACTGACTTGGACTTGGATTACCTGGGTGAAACACATAACAGGGATGGCTTTAATCAGACTTCAAAGCACAATGTAGCTAAATGCAGCCATATTGTTGTTTCTGTTGGTACTGTCTGTAAATGTTATGAATGGGTTGTATTTTTGTCTGGCACAGGTAGTTCTCAATGTTCTTTTTTTGGTTTCAGCTGCCTCATTTAACCTTATTCCTTCTCTCAATCTAACTTCAAGTTCACTAAATGGCACACCAGACAAATCATGACCTATAAAAATGATTATATGTTATATAAACATTAGCTACTGCTCTGAATGTGTGTAGCATTACAGGGAACCTGTGGTGTTTTTGTCAAATGCTACTTATTAAATAGATATAAGACACAAACTCTGAAGGTCTTTTCAGGACAAAGAGACAGAGCAGCTCTGTTAAAGTGTCTCATTTCATGCGTGGAAAGATCACTCACACCTGTACACTCACTGTAAAAACAGTGGCTGTAAAGAGTCTGTGATTGCAATAAAACACACAACACCTGGGTCTGCTTAGCAACAGCATACACACGAGCATGTGTCTGAGTGTGTGCGTCAGTCTGAGGGGTATGTCGACAAAAACGCAGTCATACTCAAAGAGACTACTCGTGGTAGACCTATACATCCGCTGTGACGTTGACCACTGAAAACAAAGTACAATAACTAGAATGACTTTGGACACGTGGATTATAAGCCAGGTCTACTGCAGTTCATTCTTTACACTGGTATAAAAAAGTATAACAGGAAAAATGATTTGAGCCAACTGGGATTTTTGGTGGATGGTGTTTATTGGATCTATTTGCAAACTAGAAAGCACTCCGCCAAGGTAGTAAATTATATTAATTATATGCAAAAATAAATAGAACCTTCTGTGGGACTGGACACCCCTCCAGAAAAACATGTCAAAATAGTGACGTTTCATTCTTTGTTTCTATAATTATAACAATTCAAAATCATTCAAATCATCTTAATACAATGAGAGGTAAACAACATCTGTCACAGCACATTGTACAAAATGTGATACACAAGAACTGTTTTGGTTTGTTAACGTAAGAGCACTTTCTGCTAAAGCATTGGCAGGTGTCGGGTTTCACTAAGCACGACGCCTCTCATACAGGGCCACAGAGAAATTATTTGGAAAAATCCTGGATCCAGGCGTGATCCGGATCAGTCCCAAAATCTAATCACTTCTTCCTCGTGTCATTCCTCACACTGAAAATTGCATCCAAATCCATTCAGTAGTTTTTGAGTTAAGTCGCTTACAGACGAACAGACAGACAGATGAACAGATGGGCAGACAGACAGACGGGCAGACGGTCAGACGGGTAGACGGGCAGACGGGCAGACGGACAGACAGGCAGGCGGACAGACAGGCAGAAGAGCAGAAGGGCAGACGGACAGACAGACAGGCAGACAGACGGACAGACGGACGGACAGGCAGGCAGACGGACAGGCAGACGGACAGGCAGACGGACAGGCAGACGGACAGGCAGACGGACAGACAGACAGACAGACAGACAGACAGACAGACAGACGGACAGACGGACAGACGGACGGACAGGCAGACGGACAGACAGGCAGACAGATGGGCAGACAGATGGGCAGACAGACGGGCAGACGGGCAGACAGGCAGACAGGCAGACAGGCAGACGGGCAGACGCTACCAAAGAACATTACCTCCTCGGTGGAGGTAATGACACACATACTAGACATTCCTCCACCTCTCTAAAGGACTACAGTTTGTTTCTGTTCAGATATTCTGGAGATCGATAGATTGTCTCTATCTAACAGGATATTAAATACATTTCATATGTTTTAAGATATTTTTTGGCCTTTTCAGCTTTATTGATAGGACAGTAGTGTGACAGCAAACCAAGGAAAAGAGTGGGGAGTGACATTTGGCAAACTGAGCCAGATTCAAACTCACAACGTCGGGTCGGGTGATTATGGGCCACACACATTATTAACTGCAGACCTTTAACACAGTTTAATACCGATGTGAGACAGGAATATTGTATGTACAGTATATCAGTATCAGTTTGCATAGACCTTTTATACATCAGTGTAAATATATTAGGTTATATATATATATACATATATCTTCAATGGTGGCTAATACAAGCTTTGTACGGAGGAGATCTGTAGAAAATTGGCTTGTAGTGCAATGAACATACTTATATAACATATGATACACCATTAATTAATAATTTCACGGCACATAAATATATATTTAGCCTACATTCAACTGCCCTAACTACAAATACAGCCCCGTGCAACTGTTTCACGTTTACATTCATTTGGTTTTGTTAGTTTTTAGGTTTGATTGATTCTTTATTGATTCTTTATTGATTCTTTATTTCGGGTCATATAGGAAAATAAATGCATAATGTACATTGTACCCAAGGTTTAAAGGACAAACACAATTGATGACGGTAAACAGTTGCAGATGTCCTGGGAGTTATTGACCTCAGGTGTGAAGCCTCAGTCCCAGGGGTCTGTGCATTAGGAGCGTTTCTTTAGCAGCAGATGGTAAACTGCACACAAAGAGTGGACGAGATATATAGGCTTATACAGGTAAAGACCAGGGAGGGGTTAATTCCACTGCTTCTGGACTGCTGTAAAACTGCACACTATTGCTCTCAAATCTATTCTGATGTATTAAGTTACATAGTTTATTTGCCTATCATTACCTCTGCCATGTATTGAAAGGATTGGATGAACATTTTCAGGGAAGCTGAGGAATGATACAAGGGAGAAGTGATTTGATTTTGGGACTGACCTGGATGTAGGATTTCCTCAAAGAATGGCACCTTCTCTTGGCTCTGCTGGGCCTCACTTGTGCAACTTTGGCTGCAATAGGGTTAAATGTCCATGAGATGGCACCAGAGATTAGTTTTCAGACTCAGACGTCCGTCTGTTCATTGTTCACGCATCCATATGCACTCCTAAAATAAACGGTTCTAAAAGAACCTTCTGTGGAACTGGACACCGCTCCAGAAAGAAATGCAAAATAGTGACTTATCTTTCTTTGTTTCTATTAATGACAATACAACAAAATAATTCAAATCATCTTAATATGACAGGATACCTAAACCACAGAAACAGCAGTAGCCTGAACTTGGAAATAGCTGTTGCACTACTGCAACTTTGGCTACAACAGGTTTTAGCAGTATATAGTGTATATAGAGGAAATTAGCTACCTTGGTGGAGGTCTGCACACTCCAAATGCTTTCTAGCTTGCAGTTTAACAGCATACGCACAAGGTTATATTTTTATCTAAAGGTGAGACATGACTTGTAGATTTGGTGCCACCTGCTTAGTGTTGACCTCCAGTAAACTGCCTCCTGCTGTTTACAGACTTTCATTCAGAGAGAAGCTTAGCTACTGTTTAACTAAATTGGCTTTTCTTGTCAGAGTCATCTGCTCTGGCAAACCTCCGCCATCACTAGTGCCTGTTCTTACACATATGCAAACACTTCAGTTATGTTTGTCAAATGTGAGTAGGCTATTTACTGTGATTGTAATACAAATGTCTATAAGGCAACTTAACTTAGTCTATTTAATTAAAATAGAAATATTTGTATTATAATATTCAGCAATATGCTTAAAATATAAAAAGACTATTTATAAATATAAAGACTTTTGGAGGATGACAGATACAAACATGGAATACTATCGAACTGTCGTCGAAAAACCCATCAGTTAATCCACAGAACGTATTTGAACACATGTGATAAATGTTCTGATAATGTCAGATAATAAGGTCTAATGAGGTACTTTTATCATATGTTTTGTAAATAGGTCTTTTTGGAAATATTTTTTTTATCTAACAAAACTTTTGAATGTAGAGTTTTCTTTCCCCACTCAATATTTCACGAAATGATTTTATCTTTCTCAGAAAACCCACAAGCTCAGGGCTTTTTCTTTTCTTTATGTATTTGAAATGTTTCTTTTTATGTTGTTTAAATAGCCTAATATACATTGAAAAACTGATCACATATATATAGTCAAATCCAACTTGAACAAGTTTTTCTGACAATACAATATACATAGTCTACACTGTAAAAAGTCATATATCAAATTAAAGAATGGAATTAAATGAATTACATTATATAGTTTGTTTTAACATAGTGTTAAACTACAACTCATACTTATATAAGGAAGTTATACAGACAGAATGTTGTGAGTTATAGAACAAAGCTCTTTAGTGAGTTGAAAAACTTTAACTTCAATTCTGCCTTAAAGTTGAATGTACTGCTATAGTGCACTTATATTTAGAAGTGTGAGTTGTAGTTTAAACTCACAAAGGTCTTTTTACTGCTATAGTTCCCTTATATTTAGAAGTGTAAAGTGTGAGTTGTAGTTTAAACTCAAATTGTGATGTTAAAAACAAACTATAGAATGAAGTTAGAATAACTTGTGACATATGAGTTTTTACAGTGTAGAGCCTATGTTTTGGGATATAAATATATTTCATCCATTTGACGTCAGACTCATCAATGTGTTCGGGGTCATAAAGTATCGTTAAAATCAGTGCAGTCAGATTAAATAGCCTATGTTTTCAATTGGTCGTCCCAGCCAGACGGTCACACACGCACCTCACGTTCCTGTCAGTGTGGCGCCGCCCTCTGCGTGACGCAGCAGGCACAGAGCTGAGTCCAGAGAGGAAAGGAGCAGCTTTAATTTGCTATACGGGGGTAAAGCCAGAGATGGCTTCGCTCAGACAAGAGCACCATTATGGTCTCTCCTGTGGAAAGAATAACAGAAAGAACTCCAACAGGACGCTGTACCATGTCAAGCTCACGGACTCTGCTCTACGCGCTCTCGAGGCTTTCCAAAACATCAAGGTAGTGGCTCTTCTTGTGTTGCGACTTGAGTCGAGAGCTGAATTTACACTTGTCAAAGTTGTCATGCGTCGATGGAAAGTGCTCTGAAACTAGTTAAACGGGTCAAATTACGTGTGTTCTTTTGAGTTGCTTCGGGACTTTTTAAACTCCCAAACGGAGTTAGGCTACATTTGTCTTTTAGCCAGCTATAAATAAATAAAGTCTAGTCTACCAAAGTCGTTTACAGTTACTTGCGCCTGGGTTAGCCCTGAGTACACTGGTGTATCGCATGCCAGTACCACACTACCCTGTCATTGTCGGGAAGGACATGCCCAGAGAGCGAGTTTTCTGGGAAACTCTCTATTCTCTACGACTCTGTTCAAGGGAAACGGGAATAGGCGAGAGTTTCATGTCTAATTAAGACCTAGGCTTACTGTATTTTAGACTGCCACGAGCGCAAAGACTGATTGTGTAACGTCAGTATCCATGCGATAAACTGAACCGTTAATGTGATGGTTCTTCTAAATAACATATGTTTTATGTTTTAGGGTTCTTCTCATTGCCAACCATCTATTTGCTTCAAAGGAAGTCAAGGGGTAAGTGTCTCTAGTTTTATGGGCCTGTATTGTGTAGCTTAATAAAACATCATCATTTTTAGTTGAAAATGTAAAACTTTAATAAACTATAAATAATCTTCTGGTTCACGTTGCGTATAAGCTTTTGTTGCTCGCTACAATATCATCAGGAAAAGAAGCTTAAAGCCGGCCTCCTGCAGATTGGAGTCTTGAGGGTTACTGGGTCAGGACTGGGCCTATGAGAGACTTTGTTAGGTCAGTGAGCTGTGCTGGTTGTCAAATATGAAACCACCAGGAAGTTTGTATTATTTTCTGCTGAAGTTCCTTTAATGCACAATAATTGGACTTCATTACATATTCCTTGGGATGTAGTAATTATAATGCACTGGCCAATGTAAAGAAAACATATGACTTTTACAAAACAGTCCATCTTTAAAGGGTGCTTTGTGGTGATAGTGGGTCACTGACATACTAAAACCTGCGTTAATGACCCAAGACCCTTGGTCATGCACTGGACGTGAGTGACCAGCTGCTCACATTCAGCTTTACTTCTCTATAAGTGTTAAGCCAATAAACATACCTTAATGGGCCTCATTTAACAAAACAGTAAATTTAACTTTAGTTTTCTTTAGATTTTACATGCACAGCTGCTATTTTACATTGGTATTATATACACATAAAATGAGCAGACTGTTTGGTTATAACATTTTCACTGAGCTGAGTATGGCCTTGACATATTAAGCAACATTGCTATCCATGTGGTTGTGATGATAAGGAATCTCACACTTTTCTGTTCGTTGTAAAAGGGCAGAGGAGCTAAAGATATTAGTCTAAATGAATGTTTATGGATGATTATCTGTGTCATAATGCTTGTAATTATAGCATGAGACATCGTGACTTCAGTTTGCTTTAGCTTTCCCTGTCTGCCTGACTCAGATCATGTGCCACAGAGTTAAACACTGGCACACTTTGGCTGGAGCGCTAATAAGGCAGACGACACAAACTCTAGTGAGCTGAATTCACCATTCTATTTCAACAGTAAAACCAGACAGTGTGTGCTGAAGGTGTGGGAGTGAAATAATCTTGTTTGTGTTTTTTGGGTGTGTGTTGTGTTTTGATTGTTTTATGTGTGTGGCCTAAAGACATGATTTATTCATGTGCCACCTCCTTCTTTCCTGCCCCCTCTGCCCTATTGTATCTTATGGCCTAAAGTGACTCCCCCGGGACTCCGTGGGTCATTTGTCTGTGAATGAGAAGTTTGGGTAAGTTTTTGGAGTGTATTTGAGTTGGACAGATCTCAAAAGTCCCCAATGACAGGGCTGCGAATGATGACTGGTAACATGGGACTCCCCCGGGACTCTGTGGGGCTGCGAATGATGACTGATAAAATGATGCAAATTTAACCGTCTTTTCTTTATCAAGCTAAATATGTTATGGTCATTAGGGTTGGATTAGTACAGATTAGAGAAATTGTATTGCATGTATTGTATTATTATAAAAAACATCAAAGCATATAGTGTGTATTAGTTAAAATGACCCATAAAAAGAAAAAAAATAACTAATATAAAGATTTCTTCAGACATTGTGCTGTTCTAGATGTTCTGATTGTTTACCCATGTGACTATTAAGGCAACATACCAATAGTACTTATTATCTGCTACTTTGCTACAAGAATGAAAATCTTTCCCTCATCTGGGATTACATACGGTATTTATTTAACAAGCATGTGAGTGCGAGAAAAAGACAGGCATGCTTTCAGTTTTCTGGGCGTCCTGGAAAAATGAATTATATGTCTGATTAAGCAGCTTGTGGATAGTACTCTACAATAGAAAATATATGAAAAATGTGATTATATGGTATATGTTAAGTACTGCGATAAGAATATGACAATGCTTGGATACCATTTACTATGGGTCCCTGGATTAACGAGCCAAAAACCTAAAGATTAAAGCAGGGCTAAACAATGCAACTTTTAAATCCATCCAAGACCATAACATAAAGGGGGTCTTGCAATGTGGATATTCCAATAATTCCTTAATATATTTTGCAGCCTTACAGGAGATACATCGCACGTCTTTCTTCAGAACGGCTCTAATTCCCTGGTGTAAAAACCTACACCATAAGCTAATGAGGCATAAAAAGGGGCACTTGTTTTCTTGAATCAGTCTAGCAGCTTCGGGGGGTTGGGTAGAAGGAATTGCTGTTTACTGGTCTTCCACAAGTTGTTGAAAGCTGACAGTTTGGCCCCTAGGCACCTGCCCGAGACGTATCGTTCTTGGCATCGGACCGACATACCTGTGGCTCAAAACCGGCTTTGATTTTTCCACAGATATAAAAAAAAGTCTGTGGCTTGATGTGACCATCTTTTTATTTAACCACAGAGCTAGTAGCTACACTGGCACGGTCCTTGGTGCCTTTGTGAAATTGCAAGTGAAAATAAATGGGAGGTGATTACAGGCCGGGGCTTGATTACATGCACTGTCTACCACTTAAGGCAGCTACATTTATCATGCTTTTGCAGCATGTGAAAAACACTGAAACTGTTGACTGATTGACTGGACCATAAAAACATTAAAGGGGCCCTATTAAGTTAACTCGGCTTTTCTGAGCCATATTATAATGTTGCTTATTTGTCTTGTTTTATTCACACGTTTCAGTAGTTTTGTATGCTGAAGTGCTAACCTTCTCATGAGCTAAGAAACCCCCCCCCCCAAAACACCTGGTTTCACATTTCTACATAGATAGCAAGCGAAACCCTACCTTACTACCACTTTCTATTGTCTGTTCTGGCTGTAGCAGGAAGATTAGGCATGGTAATGCAAAGAGGACCTTAAAGAGACATGCACCTAATCTGATATGAAACAGTATTTTTAAATAAATAAAAGAAAATCAATAGAAAATGCTAACCTGGTGGTGTAACAAATGGAAACGCTCCCCCCCCGTTTGTATACTGTTGTGGCTTCTTGCCTCCCCCATCTCATTGCCCTGTCTCTGCAGCCCGGCCACAGACACAGACTTGCTTTGTGTTGTTTTGTATCGCTGTCCTGTCCTTCATTGTGGAGGGGACTTGTCTTAAATAGCATGTGTCAACTTGTGGCCCTGGGAACCATTGGGCTCTTTTGTTTGTAACGAAAAGATGAGAAGTAGTGTTTACTGAAGTGTGGTGAGGAAGAGTGTGTCTGTACGCTGCCTGTTTAGACATGCATGTTTGTATAAGACTATCTATGATACAAACCATTCTTGTTTTTGCCGATTAAATATGGGTCAAAGGCCTGTCCCAGATAAGTCTACAGTTTGCCATTTCCCCAATTCGTGCTTACCAGAGGCATCACAGCACAACAAATGTATATCGCAAACAACAATATTATGTCTTTAACAGTTTTGTTATGAACCGATTTATACATTCTCTACTTCAGCAGCTCACTTGTTATAACCTGAAGCCTTTATTTACCCTTGCTGGTCACATCCTTTCCCCTACAGCTAATAGGTATGTAAACAGTACAGTATCAAGAAACTAGTTCTACATAAAGGTAAAACCAAATGCTTCTGAAGGATGTCAGCATCTCCACATACGTGTGAATGAACACTGTTTTGACATGAAACATAACATGGTTTAACATTATATGGTCCATAGTATTTGCACGTCAAAAAAAACCTATGGCCAAATTCTATAAAAGTCATTAGCCCTTAGCAATAGTGTAAATAAATATCGCCGATCACGTAGTTTTTGCCTATGCACATTGCCAGAGACGAGCCCATGCCAATGCGGGACGGGATTAGCATCGATCGACACATTTTTCCTTGACCTATCGCCCCCCCCCCGGTCCTCTGAACCTGGGGAAGCAGTGTCATGGCATCCCCCCCTGCAGCAGAGCAGGCCACAACAAAAGCCAGCCTGTTTTCAGAAGGACATCACTGAGGCTGCAGAGGATGTGGAAACAATAGGCTGCAAGAGATCTACACCCAAACCCCACATTCACCCAACAGCCACCAGGAAACATGTCCCAATGAACTATGTTATAATCCCCAGCACATAACACAATCTCACATGTTGATTGTTTGGTCATTTAAAGTCCTATACGATGCAAAATCTACTCCTAGGAAGTGCTCCTGCCTGCTCCTGCTCACGGCTGTATTTTAAGACCAGGATCAAGGGTAGCAAGATGGCCACCGTTATTTCAATTTGTTTTGCTCAAAAATTTCTATTTGTTTTGATTAAAAATGTTTTTACTTCCGTGTTACTTCCGTGGTATTTCCGTGTTACTTTCGTGGTATTTCCGTGTTACTTTCGTGTTACTTTCGTGTTACTTTCGTGTTACTTTCGTGTTACTTCCGTGGTATTTCCGTGTTACTTTCGTGTTACTTTCGTGTTACTTTTCGTGTTACTTTGTGTTACTTTCGTGTTACTTTTCGTGTTACTTTCATGTTACTTTTGTGTTACTTCCGTGGTATTTCCGTGTTACTTCCGTGTTACTTTCGTGTTACTTTTCGTGTTACTTCCGTGTTATGGAGGGCGCCATTTCCGTGGATGCGGCCCATAGAGCAGTTCCAATCAGTGCAAAGGCGGGATATAGATTGATATAGGGGATTTTTAACAAAGAAATGTTATATGATATGCTAATAGAGAATAAACACCACTAAATTCAACCATTTTGAAAGTTGAGGGTTGCATGACAGCCGAGCACTAGCCATATCCTTATTACAGTGCGGTCAATAGGAAAAATCCTTTTTGGGCCACCGAATGGCCACTAAGCAGATTGGCATCAAGGCAGAAGGTGCCGTCCTTATAATACATTAATCTAAAAACACCCAGAGAATGGTGATTATTATGTGTTTTCGGCTTTGTTTATATCCTTGAAGAAGTAAAAAAGTGGGTGGAGTTTATTTTTGGAAACCCCAGAAAACAGGCACAACTGGTTTGGGACAAACCAGGGGAGCTCCACAAAACAGCTTGTATTAGATAAGTAATGTGTGTTTGATGTTGCAAAATGTGAAATGGTATCCTAAATGTATCCAAAATAGACTGTGAAATATGCAAAAAAAAGCAGAATATAGGACCTATAAAGAAAAGCTCTCAGTGAGATATAGCTGAAACAGACTTGTTGACCCTCTTTCATCTGACCTTTGGTAATATAGATGTATTGATTTTAGATGCTAACTAGAAAAATGTCAATTGTAATGTAACAATCACTCAGTTAACCAGCACTGTTCAATTATGTGATTTTGTGACTTTAATTGAAGAAGACATGTTTAAACTTAATTGAGATCTATAAGGTTTAATGTATTCTTGGCATAAAAAGAAAACATTTCCACAAGATCAGATTTTATGAAGGCTGAAAAGAGAACGTGTGTTACTTGGAATAAACACAATTTGCAGAAGTTCACGAGGGGACACAGCCTTATGCCACACATTGCAAAACAGTCATAAAAATCAAACCAGCTTTGTTGGTTTCCTGGTGGCTACCGCTGTGAAGGGTGTGAAAAAGAGCATTTACAGATGCTCTGACTGGAACACAGTATATTTACATAGACTTGATAAATATAGGTTTACTCTAGTTTAGAAACTAGTTTTGGTTCAGCTGAAAGTTGAGCTCTTGCCTCAGAGTTTTCAAATCTGTTGGTGGTGAAAAGTTTAACATATATATGATCATGATGATAAGTAGCTTGCGACCAGTGTATGGAGTGAATAAATAATGCAATTGTTAAGCGTCTTCGGGTGTCCTGAAGAGTACTATTTATGCATTATTATTATTATTATTATTATTCTGTGAGTTGATAGTGGCAACTGACAAAAAAGAATGGTGTTAGTTTAGTTTCTGACATGATCAGATCCAGATTTCTTGCCTTGATGTCACATTGTTCAATCTCACTGCAAAATCAATCTTTGTTACTAAAGAGAAAACAAACTCTCTAAGAAAGTAACCAGATTTTATTTGGCATTTGGGGATAAAAAAAACTTTCTGACCTTCACCTTTGACCTCTGGGGTCACTGAGCATGACCAAAGTCATCGATCACTGTTTAAAACATCTTTATAGTGTTTTATTTTGTATATGTTGAACCATTGTGCATCTGAAGCAATACTAGATGTCCTGAATAGTCTACTTCAACAATAAATGTTTGATTATTTATGCTCAGTTGAATTCTTATAGAGCCAGTCTTTTGTAGCAGAGGCTCTCTGGATTTGAAGGGCCTGCGTGCCTCTCAGGAGAATGGGTCAGACGTTGGACCTGCCCCCTTTGGCTGAGAATGAGAGTGTGTTTTAGTTCACACAGTAGGGATCCAGGAGTCTGCCTGTCGACGAGGATGACGACTAGCCAATGCCAGCTAGTGCCTTTGTGTGATGCATGACTGGGCATTTAAAACAGCTAGAGCTCTGTTCGTGTGTAGCAAAATTCAATAATCATTTCTTATGTGGGTAAGGGTAGACTGACAGCATGTTTTTGTATTCATAAGAACATAATGTATTATATTTTTTATTGATAAGAGTTTTTAATTAACAGTATTTATGATATGTAATTTAGGCTATATTTTCAGTATTTAAAGTCTGTTCTTTTTCTATTATTCAAACAAAGGTATAAACATACAGTATACATTGAAATCCAAAATGCGTTCAGACCAACTTGTAGAACAGTGCTTCAGGGCATGTCATGTGGGCGTCTCCTTACCGTAGTTTTTCATTGTGGCTTGTTTGAAACATTATTTGTCTTCAGCAGGCTGCCAAACTGTGGCACAATCGCTGCTTATCAAGTCAGACTGTTATTCGTCTGACTGTAGAAGTTTTGACTAACTTTGCTAACTCCACTTTCACTGAATATCTCATGGTATGTAAATCAAATCTACAGTACACCCTTGATAACAAAAATCCCCCTTTGTGCAGTGGGCTGAATGGGTTAAAATGGCACAATCTTCATGACCTCTGTCTCCTAAGTGAGTTCATATTAGGAGCTTTTCTCGAATAAAAGTGATTTTCTGTGAGATTGGTTTTGGCATATGCCTGTTTCTCATATAAACCACTGGTCCCAAAATTAGCTTTACCGCTGCAGACAATAAATGTTAACTGCAAACAATGTTCTTATTTTGGTGTGTTTGTTTTGTAGTACATCAAGATCCCAGCTCCTACTTCTGACACACCCTCTTCTCAACGGGTCTTCACGTTTTACTTGTCCAGCGACAGCAAGGATCAGCCTCAAGCCAGTTTTGACTGCATCCATCAATACATATCCAGGTTTGAAATTACTGTTAGCTAAAGTTCCCTATTCTGTAAAAGCCTTTAAGTATGTTTGATCTAATCATCTTTTTAGTGAACAGTTGTATTTCATCACTGACTTTGTGACTCCAATAGACCCAGTATGAGACACAGTGTTCTCACTGTTTGTTCTATGCTGGAAGGGGCCAGTTGTAATTTCCTGTATATTTTTGGCCAAAGTCTCTCATTATGGAGATGCCATGTTTATTGAGTGGTTATGTATGGAAACCGAAGACTATGCCGTGTCACTGCCTCTAGTGGTTCTGTCTGTCTTATCTCTACATTTTGCTTGATTATTTTTGTTTTTCTGAAATTTCTGAAATGAAATTCACAAGTCATTTTTTGTAGTGATGGCCACGAGCATCTGGAGGGTCAGGGCATCATTCAGGACAAGATCACTGTGTGTGCCACTGACGACTCGTATCAAACGACCCGAGAGCGTTTGTCTCAGGTGGAGAAGGACAGCTGGAACCGCTCTGTGATTGAGATCAAGCCTGGAGCTACCCAAACAGGTAAGGGCATTTTCTCCTTTATTTGTGTGTCATGTTTGGCTTTGGATGTTCTGTGTTAAAATATTACATTAAACATCCGTCCAACTAGGATAACGTGCATGTCTTACCACAGAGGAATGGTTTACTAGGCCATAGGAGCTGCTCATGGTAGATTACCTAAATTAGAGATACCAGTATAAACAGATGTAACTATTCCATCATTTCAGCTGCATACTGCGTAGATGCCTTATCTTTTGGCCAGAGATAGGTTTGTGGTTTAAAAGGTAAGACGTCTTTCTCGGTGTCTCCGCCCCCTGTGACCTTCAAAGCACAGATTAACCTGTAATGAGATTAGCACAGAGAAATGGCTTTCACTGCTCTGACACACCCACCTGTCTGCTCCAGAAATACCCACATTGATCACTGGAAGTTTACACCTTAAGACAATTTGCCTTCAAATGTTGTAAATAGTATATAGTCTATAAAAATCAATGTCATGTGAGTTATGTAAAATGAGGTTGACATACAATTTCAAAATTTCAGACCCAAATAACTCAAATACTGTCTTATTAACCTCAGTGATAAATGTATGTTTAGGTTGGTCCACAAAGTTCAACAAAAGGCCTGTTTCATCATTGCCTGCATCAGACAGCAGCCTCCTAAAGCAGCCTGCGCGATGGGGCAGTGGCGCAACGGTGTCAGGCTCGAAGCCTCTGAGGGAGCGGATCATCCACCTGCTGGCACTAAAGCCTTACAGGAAACCAGAGCTGCTGGTGTGGCTGGAGAGAGAGAAAGCCAGCCCCAAAGACAAGGCAGAGCTTGGAGCCATATTAGATGAGGTAAAGTTACTACATATAGTTCACAAAAATGAATGAAAAACTCCCTCCACTGTCCAAAGATGCATGCTAGGAGAATTGATGAGTCTAAATAGCCCCTAGTAAATGAATGTGAGTGAATGGTTGTCTGCCTGAGTATATTTACGAATGTCAGGCTTGTCAGCACAGCCATTGTCCAGGTTCAACCTTGCCTAAGAATGTACTACATTTGATTTCACCATAAAATACAATATTTAGGCATGAATAACTAGTTTATATTGTATATAATAATTGGAATAGCTTATATTATTATTATTATTATTATTATTGTCTATATGCTTTTATATACAGTCCACTATGAATTCGTATGGATGTACTAGAGGTGTGTTTGTGTTAATAACTGGGCCTTGTGCCTTCATATTATCTTTATTGTGAGCGTGCGTGTGTGCATGCATGTGTGCATGCATGTGTGCATGTGTGCGTGTGTGCGTGTGTGCATGTGTGCGTGTGTGCGTGTGTGTGTAAATTAGGTCAAAACTGTAATTGTCTGCTGAGATTGTCAAGAGGCCTGAGACAAATAGCTCCTCTGAGAATGCCCTCAGTTGAGTAAGAGACAAAAGCTAACAGCTAAGAAACGGCTAAATTCACTGTAAAACTGTTTATCGCCAGTGCCTGCAAGCAAAATAGAAAGGCAAAACATTCTGATTATTTAGATTGTATTGTTCTCTATTGAATTTAGTTGTATTTTATTTTATAGCATGTTTTTGTTGTTGTATAGGTGGCAAAAGTAAATCCCAAGGACAGCAGTTACCATCTGCAGGACAGTTTGTACAAAAATGTGCAGAAGGACTGGCCTGGCTACAGTGAAGAAGACAAACAGCTCATTGTGCGAGTACTGTCTAGGTGTGTTACATTTCCAATACTGTACACAATTAATTCATTTGTTAGCGAGACACTAAACGTCTCTATTTATTCACACATGTCTGAACTTGTTATCCTTCTCCAATATTCTCAATATATTAGGAAGCTCTCGCCAAACAGTTGCCAATTGAGGAACCTCCAAACAACCACATCAGTACAGAAGACCACAGAAGATACAGCGCAACAGAAGAAAAGTCCTGTTATGGTAAATTAATTTGAATTTTTGTGTTAAACGTACAGTGACAGTTTTTTTGTATGTTTTACTATATTATTTTTATTCTTATTTAGAAACACCCTTTGCCACTGGACACACTGGATAAGATTGCAGCTAAAAGACAAAAACTCATCACAAAGCGACTTCAGCAGCAGCCTGTCGCACTGGACCAGGATAGTCCCCCCCTCGTTCCCAGTTTCTCCACAAAAACTGAGTTTCAAAGGACATGTAATCACACTGAGAACCACAATAACTCACCAGAGCCACTTAATAGCATTCCACATATGCACATGCAACTGTCAGGTACATCTGATACAAACGTTTTAGAGACAGAGAAACAAGAAATCAAAGTAAATAGTGCTCTGTGGACACAAGAAGAGACAGATGGCACAAAGGAGCTGCTCACCAACAACCAGCACAAAAAGAAGAAATCGAAAAAACATAAAGAAAAGGATCGGGACAGGTTAAAAGACTGGTTGGAGGCGAGTCCTGATCTAAAGCAAAACGTGGACAAACTTGACAGTAAGGTTTTCTTTATTTTATATATAAACACATTTTGACATTCTTTGTTATATTCTGTATAATTATTTCACAGCAGTCCAGCTTGTGTGCAGTAGGTAGCTCAGCTGTTTTTACCATTTCATGGTCAGAGAGCCACACCTCATTGGCCTATTTTTTTTTAGGATTTTTGTGGTTTTATCTGATTTATTTTTGTTTGGCTGGTCTCAGCTTCAGAATAACAAGTGAACCACAGGGATGTTGCAGATGACCTGTAATTGTTGTGTGTGAGGACTGTGAGCAACTGTTTGTTGGACTGGCCACTGGTGCATTTGTACTGTATTATCTCATTGGCCTCCAGTGTTTGCTCCTTTAAGCTCCTCTCCAGAGTCTCAGTCTGTTATGTGCCTGATTGACTCAACAACAGTTCAAGCTGTGCTTTGGGTCTGTAAGCTGAGATGTCTCCTGATACCACAGCCCTTAGCTTGTCAACACAGGCGTGTGGCCAGACACAGCCAAACTGTGGCTTTTAGCTAAACAAAAATGTATTGCTCAACATTCAGTCTCTTTTTCTATTTTTATCTTTCAGATCCTGACATAAAAAAAACTGAGGAGAAGCTGGATTACGTTCTGTGAGTAAAAAAATGGCTTTGAATATAGCCTTTTCTGCACAAACATGCATTCATGTTTATATATAGTAGTTTAAAATATATATAATTACAGCTTCTTTTAGTGACCAATCTGTTTTATAGTATCTGAAATGTGATTAAATACTGCCATCTGTTGTTGTAATAAGGAACTGCAACACAATACTAAACGCATCTGTACAAAAACAAAAGCAACGGCAGATTACAGATTCTGGAGGTAATATTTCAAATAAACACTTGAAAATGTTTGTCTTTGTATAGCATGTACAGCACTATCATGAATTTGGAGCAGCGTCAGAGGTACCAGGCGGACTTCTGTGCAGAATATGATGAATACAAAGACCTTCACTCAAGAATCGCCACCATTACTCATATGTTTGTTCAACTTGGATCCAAGATCAAAAGTCTTCCTCCTGGCACTAAAGAACATAAAGCAAGTATACTGTCACAATCTATAAACACTACTTTATATTTTATTTATCTCATGATTCATCTCTTGGTAGAACTGCTATAATACAATTGCTTATTTATACCTCTGTACTGAACTGACGTCAGTTCTTCTAACATATTTGTGAACAACTAAAAATGACAAGCCACAGCGAACAGGTGCTCATAAAAAACGATTAAGTCTACATTCTGTTTGACAAATTATATGTTATTCACGCTCTCCACCTGGTGCAGGCTTTTCAAAGGTAGGCTGTTCCCAAGATAATTACTGCACAGCGTGTTAGCAAAGGTTGGTTCTAAATAAAAAGAGTGACATTTGAAAGTAGTATGAGGGGAAACTGAGAACATAAATAGATTAGTTTAACTGGTGTCGCATGAGTGAGAACACTAGAGTTAATCCATTCTATTTGTTAACGTTCTATTAATTAAATTGTTTTCACTTTGTTTCATTTGTAGATGATGGAAGACCAAATACTAGAAAAATATAACAAGTATAAAAAGGTATGTGTGTGGTGTGCGGATTCTTCCTACTTTTGGTATGTCTGTGTTATTCATTCATTTACTCTTATTCCACAGAAGTTTCCAGGATACCGAGAAGAGAAGAAACGATGTGAATACCTTCACGAAAAGCTTTCCTACATCAAACAGCTCATCACAGACTATGATATTTCTCAGGCTTCTTTATAACATTCCCACTGAAGGCTTTGTGTTAGCAAAACAGACGAGACGTGAGACTTATAAAGTATTTTGGATAAAGCGGTAATATCCAAATGATGCTGTCTGCTCAGAACATTACAGTTTTCACATGATTAAGTCCAATGCAGATTTCACTGTAGTATTTGTAACATTGTCTATATTGAGTCATGTTGTTTTGTGAATGTACTCTTTCACACAAAAATGATCCCAAATTCAATCACAGTACATGTGTGCTTCACATTGTGTGGCTACTGATAAAAACATTACATTCCAGATTCACCTTTTTGAAAATATAGTTGATGAAGAACGTCCTTCAAAACTCTTTGATTTGTAATATCCTCTAGATGGAGCTTTTTATTTGAGCCTTCCGTCTGTTTTGTGCAAGTATAATTGATGTAATTTATTGTTTGCCCACAACTTGCAAGAGATATTCATAGCAAAAAGATGAGTAAACTTCAGCAAAATATATATATATTTAAAAAAATAACTTTTAGATGTTTTTCCATCGCTGTGGTCTATACTACAAGAGGACTCTTTCATTAACCAAAGAGTTTCAAGGTTCTGTATGTCTTGAGTAGGCTTTGATGTATTTATGAGTACCCAAATCATCCTGTTTAATCAAAGTATTTCTCAATTACAAGTGTTTTTTAAGAGGTTGAATGGTTTTCTTCTCAACAACTTTTTAAATCCTGGTTCAAAGTATTGCCCTTTAACTACTGATGTGTGTACTTTAAGCAGATCTTTTGCTTATATGTGTTAAAGTCCTGATCCTGAGGTATCACAACATTTTATGTGTGAAGAACAAAATATCTCACACTGAATACTGTAAATCCTATCCTTCACAATACGGCACTGAAAACAACTATTGCAACTGGTAACTCAGTGTTTGCAAAACCAGTGGTTCAAGCCGGTAGAGGACAAAGGTTGTTTTAGTTAAAACAACTTGGGACTTTTTGAGGTTAACATTTACGACAGCATCTTATTGTATTACAAATACAATACATTAAAAAGCTGTACTCTTAGGCCAGTTAATTGCCCAATGATTTTTTTGCACTAAAAGGGGACAGGCACATGACATGGTCACACTCACACTGTGTCCCTTGTTTTTAACTGATTGCCATGTTTTATGAGCCTTATGGTAGCCTACTTTTGTTCTTAAGCCTTATATCACCATCAGCTATTACAGTTACGGCTATGCATATACGTCAATGCAAAGTTGTTTAGTCTATAGACTTATAGCTAAAGGCCATTTGTCTTTATTTTTTCTCAAATGCTTACTTTGTGTTTTTGATGGTACAAGGCATAATGACTTGTATTAGTACTAATATTGTGGTTTGTGAGAAAATATGTATTCATATCTGAGCACATATGTTGCTGTTTCTTCTGGCCTACTCAATCATTTATGCAAGTATACAAAAAAGCCTACGGTAGATAATCATACAACTCAATCCATCCATTATCATTTTCTCTGTAACAAATATTGCATTTAAAATAAAATGATAATTTGTCACTTCCCTGATTGAAGTTTGTTTATCTTGGAGAGTGTGTAGGTTTGCCCACCCACTAGTGCAGGCCGACCTTGGAAAATCATCTATTACCATGTGAATTTTAAGATTAGATTCTCAACCTCAACACCTGCAAGCAAAGGTCTCATTAGGATACTGCTCAAAATGATCCGACCTGTAACGGTGTACTGTTGTCATAGCAACCAGGAAGCGCACACCAGAAAATAGGTTGTTGCAGTCTATAGTTGCAGACAGGTTGGCGAACAGTTCGTATGTATAACGCTAACTATAGTTGACGAATGAGGTAAGTACATAAGTCATTATTGCCCGTTAGCTGTTAACTTGGGAAAAAACGGCAGCTCAACAGATAGGTAGTGTCAACTAACTAGGTTAGCTAACACAGTTGTTAGCTTCCTAGCTCAAATTATTAGCTAACTAAACTACTATTTTAACAAGCTAGACACAATGCTACAGTTTAGCACTTAGCTCAGGATGCACACTCAAAAATACAACTCATGCTATATTTTTTAAAGGACAAGCTTATGTGTATGCAGCCTATAGAGACCTCTAAGATGGAAACACCTGTATTTAAACCGTCTGGTGTGACTCCGGTAAATCTTATACATTACTTTATTCTTATATACAGTGTATTACATGTCTAATTAACCAGACCAAACAATATTAGTAAATTCACTGATTAAATTGTTCACCAGCTTCCAGAGAACACCAACTGTCTGGCATGGTCAGAAGACGGACAGTACCTCTGTGTTGGCCACTCCAGAGGCTTGTCTATTTGGTCTGCAGACACCTTCATGTGTGCTACAGAGTGGTCACAGGACGGGCTGGAAATTGCATCTGTTCAAATAACCAAAGTTGCAAAGATAACATATCTACTGGGCACTATTGATGATATGGGTATGTGCAGTATAATAAGGTGTTTCACCAGACCTTCAACATTTGTGAAAAGCAAAAACCTTCATAATAGTATGTATCCGCTGCAGGTGTTGCCAGAGTTTTGCTATATTTGCCAAACACCATTCATCTCCTCAACATCATTAACATTATGGTATGTTTGTATATAATTTAACATTTAACAAATCAGGTTGTTGAGGCTTTTTAAATGAGTTTATATACTAGGAGGATATCAACAACCGAAGCATTTGCCTGTCATTTCAACTATCTGAAGGAGGAGAGTATGGAGTTGCCTCAGTAAGTTGTAAGTCAAATTTGTGTTCTAATCCAATCAAACTCATTTTAGTGTAATCAATATTATACATTTTTGTTACAGGCAATGGTGCTATTTGGCTTGAAGTTCTTCATTTTCCGTTAGAGGCATGGCTCAAAGAGTTGGATACTTCCGACTTTCAAAAACAGGTATTATAGTACACTGCAGGGTCTACAGGCATACTGTACATACTGTAGATACTGTAGATGCAGGAATGTCAAATGTAATTTCTGATTCTTGTCTTAAGCAGGAGTCCAACTCTTCCATACTTTCAGAAGTCAAATGGTCTCCAGTTGCTGTACTATACAAAATTAAGACATTACATAGTACATCAGGTATATATTTGATTTTTTACTGAAGACATTACAAGCAGCATAAGCTTTCTGGTATCATTGAGTATGGAAAATGACAAAATACACATTTTGTTATTGTTTTAAAAGGTCTATCGCAGTTCTTCACACACTGTTTGGCTTTGGATGAGGAAACTGGCACTCAACCAGGGTATGAAATGAATGAACATTTAATTCAGAAAATGGAAAAGTAAAAGAGCCAATGATTGACCGAGATGCATTTTTTTATTGAATTCTATATTTATCATTATTACTTTTAATCAAATTCAAATGACCTTTTTATATTTTTCAGACACTGTACTGTACACTTTCTTCTGCCATTGCCTGGTGAAGCTAAAGCAAAGCCAGGTTTGTAATAGAGCATTATTTCTGACTGTTCACTTTGAGCTGTTAAGGAGCAGAATAGTTTTTGTTCAGTAACCTGGTTGTGGAGTGAACTGACAGCCAGAGGGACTCAAATATTATTTCATAGTAAAACATATAACCTATTTTTTTGGTATTTGCTCTGCCCTGTCATGCAACAGTTAATGTAACCAACCACCTTTTTATTCATAGACCTGCCCAACACTATCTGCATGTGGTGGAGTGGCAGCCAAAATCTTCTCCAGTACTGGCTTCACAAAGCAGCAAAAAACAAGCATGGTAAGATCTTTGTTTTTTCCAGTGGTGAGCATATTCTTACAAATGTTTGCATGTGCAGCAGATTTGAGGTCTCTGTGGCCACATGCAGATAAAATAGTCTGCTCTGCTGTCAGTGGATGCACCCGTTTTGTAGCTGTTGGCCTCAGTGATGCTGTGGTGTGTGTTTGGGACAGGCACCTTGGTAAGACTCTTATTTGTTTGCCCACAATGTAGATCAATAGACCATAGTATTCTTACAATAGTTTCATTTAGGCCCTAAGGAGGTCTTTGAGTTCAGAACTAAGAAATAGCTGTGCCTGTCTTTAGATGAATTGATCGGTAAATTCAATTGCACAGGAATTACACAGTGGGCACAAAATGATTCAATTGTCCAATACTCTGATGAGGCTTCTCTTCAAAGACCTTGCCCTCCAGCTGCTTCAGTGTGGATCATCTTATGACACACATTAGGACTGTTAGGTGTAGTAGACTAACATAGAGTACAGATTTTGTTGCTCACCCGCTTATTCTCATTAGGGATCACTCTGTTGTGGGTAACCGGAGCCTATCCCAGTAACAATGGGCCTTACCCTGGCAATACCCTGGAAAATGAACAGTTAAGTCTTAGGAATGACTCAACTGTAGGAAATTTAGAGCAGTAGGAGGAAGTTGGAGTACCTGGAGAGAAGAGAACTCACAGTTACACAGGGAGAACATGCAAGGAAAATATTTTCCATTGGATTGTTTTATCTTTTCTGTAGGGTCTCCATTATCTGTCTTATCTATGGCACAAACAGACAGTGCTCTTTCCAGGATCCTTTTTGTGGATAACCCCGGTTTCCCAGTTGAATCTCAGAGCTGTGGTGATGTCAAGCTTCCTCTGTTTGTGATGTGCAAGAGTGGAGCAATGTATACCATAATTATGGGACAAGGAGCCAAATCCCCTATGCTAGAACTGTACAAAAGGTGACACACACATATACATTATAAAGGGTGCTTCTGAGTGTTTCATGGTCAAATTATGTCCAGCCATGTCCAGTTGTTTGTCTGACTAATACTGCAGTCAGACAAATAAAAAAAGAATTCATGCTTTTTATATCCACACAGGGCAAAGGACAGTGGTGACCTCCCAACTATGGCTGCATCTATGCAATTTCTGCAGGGCTTGGTAGTAGCATTATAAAATTAAGTCATGAATATATAAATCTGTGTATAGAAGGGATTTTTGTTGGTTTACTAGGTGCTGGTGGTGCAAAGAAATGGAAAAATGTTCTTACAAGATGCCATCAATAAAACAGATGTGTGCTCTTTGATGCTAGCTCCATCACACACCTCTTCCACTCCCTGCAAACCTGTATTTGCACTTAACAGCAAACACCGCACTCTGGTTTTACAAGGTTTCGCTAGTTTTTCTTCTACTTTGCAATTGCAGCTCACTTGAAGTCTCCGCAGTCAGTGTCATTGAAAACACGTCTTTCACACAGGTCACCAGGATCAATTTTCAAAAGACGATAGCCGCAGCCAGCTTTACATTTTCCACTTTGATGAGTGTGACATCTTTAAGCCATACATAATTACACCCACTGTGTCCACGAGGCAACAGGAAACATGCCCGGTCTTTGCCACACTTGAGGATTCCTGCAATCAATACCTCCAGGAAAGGTTTCTGTCCATTTTCACATTTGAGCATGCTGGATCATAATTATTACTATTGCAAAAATGCATGCAGTATGTTTTGTGTTTTAAGGATGCTGACTGCAAAAGAAAGGGTCAACGTGATAAAACAAAAGTACCCAACGGACCACATCTGAAACAGTGCAACACATCACAATGTTTACCAATAGTCAAATATAAAATCTATGTTCCACACATTACATTTCAATGTCCATGTTCTTTTGTTCAGTTTCTATTGTTTTTCTGTGTCTTTTTTTTACCATTTGAGCTCAAATAAAGTAACATTATGTATGTGTGGTTATTATTTAAATCTCAAACGGTGAGATCAAAGTAATGTCCCAGTGTCCTTTCAGTTTCTTGTCATTTAGATCAGACAAAAAAGGAGTTGGTCAGAGATGTGAATGTTGTAAACTGTCGCCTCAAGTTATTATCAGCTCATCAGTCATTTTATAAATTACTACTTTTTTTGTTAGTGCTTTTTTATAAACAGGAAATCAATGTAGATAAAACCTTCATTGTTATCACTAATGAATAACCCATTCCCGCCCACATATCACAAAATCCATTTATAACCAATCAATATGAATACTGAATACTATGTAGATTAGAGTAACGCTTGAGCCACAATCTTCTTAATGTGCCCAATGAGTTATTTGTGTTCCATCTTGAGCAACCATTATATATTATCATCATCTTGGCACCTCTGTTGAGGAAAATGGATATTCACAATGATTTGAATGTGTTCTGAGAGGCCTAATTAGTATTTCTGAAAGACTGTTGTTAAAGCCAAGAGCCACAAGGCATTGACTCAATAATCAACTGGCAGATATGCTATTCAAATTCCATGTTATGGTGCCAAATACAATATAATATAATGACGTATTGAGATTCCTTGATTGTGCATCCTATTGCTCTCTTTTTTGACAGGAGAGGCTGTTAAAAATATCATATTAGATGCAATTCACCTTATATAACATTTGACAAAAGTGTGCATAGAAGAAAATGATATAAAACGATATAACAATCTATACTTGTTACTAGTAGCTATTACTAATGATGGACTGAACGATTTCTTGTGTTAAAGGCAGTGGATGATGTTTGTTTCTAAGTAGTCTGTTGTCTTTTCAAAAATCAATATGTCACTGTAGCAGTGTGGAAATTGACTTTCCATTTGGCCACGGTGACGCATGATTATAGTGGTTGCCTAAGGGGGGCTACTGCTTCACATTAGCCCACAGAGATACAAGAGTTTCAAAATCAACATAGGCTATTTGTGTGCTCCCATTTGCAAGTGCAGCTGTAAGTGTCTTGATCACCCTGGGGCAAGCTGTTATTTCAGCTCTAAAAACTGAAAATATTTTTGGATCATACAGTTGCTACAGTGAGATAGCAACAGCACAAAACAAGACTGAATTAATTTAATGCAACATATGCACAAGTCACAATGCACAACATTGATTTGCTGTATAAAAATGTACCCCCCCCCAAAATTCCAGATAAGGTGATTTTAAACAAATGAAAAATCTACAACAGCAAAATGACAGAATCCAACATACACTTAAATAACTCATACAATCAACACTTATACTTCACATGCTGGTTTCATAATTGCATTGCTCTGAGTTATTTTCCATTAATGTGTGATTATTGCTGTACAGCCTGAAGCTCTCCCGGGCGTTGTGGCTCACTTCCTTCTTCAGCCGCAGGGAACTGGCATTGCACGTAAAAGATCCAGTTATGACCGTGTTATTCTCTATGTCTGACGGCACAGATGCCGCCTTGCGGTAAAACCTTCGCAGCCCCTTCCTGAAGTGAATGGTGAAGAGGCCGTAGATGATGGGGTCGAGGCAGGCATTGACCAGGCCAAATATGAACAGGATATGTGTGAGGGACTGAGAGACCTTTCCTGCTAGGTCATCAGGAAAGAACCAGTGCCACAGCCCCAGCATATAGTATGGAGTCCAGCACACGATGAAGGACACCACTATGACAATACTCATCTTCAAAGTCTTCATCCGAGCTCTCGGGATGTTGTTTTTGGAACATCTCAAATGCATCTCATTTGGGGGCACTACAAAGTAATGATATTAGAAAACGTTAATATTACTGCATTCCATGACAGTATAGGGTATTTAAGTAGAACCAGGTGATAATCTGTATGTTATATGGCTTTTTATTTGTAACAACTCTAAATTAATGAATTGTCTTTTTTTTCTTAGGTCACCACAGTCAATTAACCCTCTATACTACATTTATCCAGGTTTGGAATTGGCAAAAGTTAGTGAAAAAAAAGAATAACAAAGTTAATGTTTGTAAATAAACAAACTTACAGTCCTTTTTCAGTCGTTTGGAGATCTCACAGAAGATCCGGGTGTAGCAGGTGATCATGATGACCAGCGGCAGGAGGAACAGGCAGGTGAAGGTAAACATGTTGTAGGCTGTTTCGTGCCAGTGGGTGCCAAAACTCCCCCTTGTGGTGCATTGAGTGAAGTCCTCTGGATGGCTGATGGTCACACTGTGGAAAAGGAACAGCTAAAAAGAGAAAAAGAAGTATCTGTATTACTCCTGCGTGTTGATGTTGTTGATGCACAGCTGAGATCAATTGATAGATGGTGAGCTGTTTCTGTGAGTTCAGTGTTTGTAATATGGATGCACTGATGATGTCACAACAACTTGAGAGTGCCCATTGAACTGGTACTTGTTATTTGTGGCACAATTTGTCCACAAAAGTTAATTGGCTGATTATCCAGCTGTTCTTCCACTGTTGCCATGTGTTTTTGTTAACCGAACAATACTTCTAATTATTACGATAAGGTTGGACCAATACTTTCACTGAGAATTATGTGGTGATTATGTGAGATTCAGGACACCCATTTACACACACAGCCTACAGTAGCGTTGTTAGATGGTGTGACTGAGCTCACCTGTGGTACTGACAGCAATGTGCTCGTGCCCCATGCCACCGTCAGCATCACCCTGTTCCTGTTTCTTGCTTTATTTATGGCCAGAGGGTTGAGGATGGCCAACTGCCTATCCAGACTGATCACCACAGTGACAAAAGCACATGAATACATCGCTTGCAGCTTCAGAAACATCAGCAGTCTGCAGGCAATGTCCCCGGCCAACCACTGAACAGTGATGTTCCACACTGCATCCACCGGCATCACTATAAAGGTCACCAGAAGATCAGCCACGGTCAAGTTGATGATGAGGATTCGGACATGGGACTTGCGTTTGCCATCACTGTGAGCGGCCCACAGGACTGCCAGGTTACAAAACGCAGATATGCTACACAAGATGAAGGTGATGATGACTCGGACTTTGGCTGCCATGCTGAAGGTAGGCAGCTGGAGCGCACTGGTCCCATCGGTCCAGTTTGAGAGGGGTGTGGAGCAGTTGCAGGTGAAGTTCAGAGGAGAGTCTGTCATCAGGTAACACATAGTCACGGCACACTCACTCACAGTGCTGTTCATTTTCTGAAATTTGTAGAAGAAACACCATTCTCGTTCCACTTGAAGGTCAGCACTGTTCAAAGGAAATAAAGTAAAATTGAGCGTCACGAGCTGAGGAGAGGGCACTGAAAAGTATTCTTTATGAATACTAAAGAGAGGCACATGAGATCAGCACAGTGTTTGGCAATTGGAGAGCTGGCTTCAGATGGTCAATGTAAAATAAAAAGTGGGTAGAGCATGGGTGATTGCAGCAGAGAGCCTCATCAAGAGGAAATAATATGCAAAGGCTTTAGAGGGTTCTTTCACATTGCTATTATGCAGTGGGATGGAAACATGATGTTGGGGACAGATTAAGTTAATATTCATTTTTCCAAATGCTGCTCTGCTGTGGCGACTGACTACAGAATAAAATCCTGATGTTATAACAGCATAGGAATCATTTTGATGAAGCACTAATCAATGCGTTAACACTATAGTACCACTGATAGTGTTTAAATAGATAAATACCGAGGGAAAAAATAAGGAAACATTGATGTAAATTTTATTCATAACGTTTTACACTTTCCCACACATCTGCGCCTTTAGCAGATCAGAATTCCAACTGATAACACGTGATGCAACTAAAGGCTACAAATCACTAAAGGCTAAAAATACTAGACGAACTTACGTTTCATGTTGTAAAGAAAGTTTGGGCATGTACTCCTTCTCCGAGTGGGTCATGGAAGAAAAACACACAAACAGAAAACCACATACATTTTGCTCTTTGCCCTTGTGTTGTCCAGTGCGGTTTAGGTCAGAACTCGCGGGTGTATTATTTCTGTTCGTCGGAGCTACTCTGTGGTGCGTCTTCAGCGCGCGTCTTGTGCGCGTCTTTTTCATTTGCTGCACCTTTTCATCGAATATACCAATGATGAGAGGCGTGTGATATTCCCCCGGGGAGTGGTCTAACCACAGCGCAACCCCCAGAATCACCACATCTTGTGAGAAAATAAGTCAGAAATTGCATTAATGTCATTAGCGTTTAGTTTACACATCAAGCGTTCGCGTTCAATAAAATCAGAATGGCTGTAGACGTTTAGTAAATAACTAACTACATAAATAAATAGAGAATCGCACCCTGCTATCCTAAAAAGTCAGGATAATCAGGATATACAAGTCTGTGGCTATAGATTGGTGTAGACAAATTTAAATTAATCTGCCATAAATCTGTAAGAATGGCCAAAACACGCCATCTGTTTTTAGTGGACACATTCCTTTACTAACCTCCAAATACTGTTTTGATTGGCTAAAAAACGATTTGATATTTTTAATGGATATGTTGGAGCGTCGGTCATTTACTCTGAATACTAATGCACAAGTCAAAGGGAGGCGCAGAGGTGAGGGATTCATATTAGCACTTTACATTCCTCTGGCTTCTAACCATAAATATATGTTAGTCACACAATATACAGTTCAATGTAGTGTTGTGGTGCTTCTGGAGGAGTGGTCTGTGTCTGATTGTATGCATGCTTTTTTCTTTTTCTATATTTATTCATCTTCATTTGACTGGAGAATATGGAACCTCATCCCTCCATCAACACTTCAGCTAACATATGGCATTAACCCTTGAAAGACCATTATAGCGAGGCAGCCGGATGACGACCCCATCTGACCCCAGACTGTTGGTCAGACAAAACCTGATATATTTGAATAGCATAAAATCTATATGATATATTGTCTCAGTTATAATTGAGCAATACTCCTCAGTAATGCAGTGATAACGAATAGGCTACAAAATGAAAATGAAAAGTGGCAGTGTGTGCTCTTTACAATGTGACTAACGACTATGACTATGCTCATTTTGTCATTTATAGATAGTGCTGCTGAGCTCTCTGGACTTTAGGCTGTGATGTGTATGAGTCAACAAACACTGACCATTAAATTTGGCTCATTAATTTGCTTATCTCCAGATCTGCAGCTCTAAACACACACGCAGGACAGGCATTCTGTATTATATTGTTCAAAATAACACACACACGTATGTTGCTCCATGTGAAGGATGGCTGAAACACATATCCACAAATGCATAGTGTCTGGGTTGTGAAACTTTTTATTTTTTAACTTTAATTATTAATTATGAATCTGATCTCTGAGCTCAAATACAGTGTTTTGCATAAGCCCAGCCTCAGACAGTTTTTTGTGTGTGTAACAATGCATATTTTTTAGTGTTTCATTACCAAGTTTAACATATCTGATTGCATCTTTAAAATTTGAGTCAGCATTTTTGTAATAGTTAATTGAATTTGCATAAGTCAACCATACTGACGTTCACAGCATCATTGTCTTTTTTTGTCTGTGAAACATTACGTTTTTTCCCCCCTAATAGTGCTTCATTATCAGGCATCTACAGCAATATCAGATCAGGCACACAAACTCTCATTTGATGTTGCTGTAGAGGCCAGAGGAGGAACTTAAGTAAACCTCAAAACTCAGAATATTTGTATTATTTTATGATTATTTTACATGAGCATCTTTTGGGCTAATCTTTCACATATACAGTTCATAATAGTCATTTCTGTCCATTACTCATATTCTGTGACATATATGTAGATTAATTGAAGTTCATTCAATTTCTACCTGTGGTGTGAATAGTGGATGTTGAAAGTAGACAGCGGGTGGTGATGTAGAGAGAATAATGAGTCTCTCTGATTAGTGTTGGTCATTATAAATCATGTATTGCAGGTTGATTGTCTTTAAATATGATTAATTAATCTAAAGACATGCTTTTGGCTTTTGGCTCATTAGTCTGAAATATCTTCATGTATATGGCACAGTGTGATTATAAACCGTTCCATTTGCATTGCAGAAAGATAGTTCATGCACGAACCCCTAACAATAGGAACATTCTGACCCAAAGCAAACACAGTCACCTTGGTCTTCCGGATTCATTCTGGTCAAGCTTTTTGACTCACCCCTCTCTGAGATTTAAGATAAACAAAAATGGAAGTAGCATTTGTCATAATAATGTTTTAAATGATATCATTATACATTATTGATCCTGGAAGTATTATTTAGTCAGGAAATAATACAAAAACAGTTGTTGAAATATTGCTGGTCTTTAGTCGACAGCTTAGTGCTAAGCCTTGCAGGAAGCCAGCTCTCCCAGGTCCAGGATGTCTTGATTTACTGGGATAAATCATACACAAAAACAACTGCCTTTAATCTCTGAATCTAAAAAGCTTCACTGAACAATGTATTTGAAAGAAAAAAAGAGTAAACTAGAAAGCACTCGGAGAGTATAGGCAGTCGTAAAATAAACGGTTCTAAACAGAACCTTCTGTGGGACTGGACGCCCATCCAGAAAAAAGGATCAAATAGAGACTTCTTTGTTTCTATTACAATAACAATTCAAAAACATTCAAATCATCTTAATACAATGAGGTCATCAAAACCACAGAAACAACACTAATAGCATAATAAACAATATCATCTGACTAGAAGCTGAAAAGGTGGAAAGAACTTGGAATTAGCTGTTTGTTGTGTTAAATGTCCACTGTTGTGTACTTTGTCTTTTGCCTGTATTTCACTCAAAGAGTTCATTTAAAGGGCCCCCTGTCCTCCTGTGATTCCCACCTGTTTGATTACCTGCCACGCCCCGATGTGTTTCACCTGTGTCTCGTTGTCTCTGTATTTAGTACCTGTGTTTTCCCCTGTTCATTGTTGGTGCATTGTGTATGTGTTGGTGTGTTGGTGTGTTGGTGTGTTGGTGTGTTGGAGTGTTGGAGTGTTGGTGTGTTGGAGTGTTGGAGTGTTGGTGTGTTGGAGTGTTGGAGTGTTGGGAGTGTTGGGAGTGTTGGGAGTGTTGGGAGTGTTGGGAGTGTTGGGAGTGTTGGTGTGTTGGTGTGTTGGTGTGTTGGTGTGTTGGTGTGTGATTGTGTGTGTGTTTAGTCCCCTGGCATGTGCGTTCCTCTGTTCCCAGTGTCCCACGTCTATAGTAAGTTTGGGTTGACATGTTTGGATGACCTTTGTTGCTGTTTCTATTTTATTAAAGTTTTTCCTCTACGCAGTTCTCCGTT
>JAVQKC010079052.1:0-12103 GCA_036025475.1 Philypnodon macrostomus | reverse complement strand
TGCACGTTAGAGGCTGTCAAATATACCTGACCTCCCAAATTCAATTCAAAATGGCCGACTTCCTGTTTGTTGTAGGGTGGGGTCATAATAATATTTTATGTTGGGTACACTGTGGAGAACCACTCAACCAATCAAGTTTCATTGCTCTCTGCTAAAGTAAGTGTGAGTCCCATTAGGTCAAAAATATGGGGGCGCTATTGAGCTCTGTAATTTGCCTATCACTGTGCCAAAATTCATGCAATTGTGTTTATGTTCAGCAGGAATAATGGCTCAATGAAAATGCTTCAGGGCATTAATTAGTTGATTGATTAATTGTCCTTAATCGTAGAAGTACCACACTCAAACCAGTTCAGTGACGTCATGATATGTAACTGTCCAGAGAAGCTAAAAAAGATCCGGCAAAGACTTTTTGAGTTATTGCGTTCACAGTCATTTATTAATTAATTACTTAATTAATATTCATCATAGAAGTACCAAAATCAATCCAGTTCAGTTATGATATGTACTTGTGTGTAAAAGTTGAAACTGATCCGGCAATTAGTTTTTGAGTTATTGCGTTCACACGTGGGATCTGCAGACGCAGACCACCATGGTTCCATTATATCACCTTTCGTATAGCACCTTATCAGTGCACTGCAGTAACAAAGATCAAATCCTTCAACTTTGTGAGCATGTGAGTGCACACATTTGAGTATGTCCTCTCCCACCATCAGACACCAGTAGCTCCAAGAGGACTGTGCTCTCCGTCACCATGGAGACAAGCGCACCCAGCGCCTAACAACGCTATTTTTGGAGCAGAGCAAAGAGCGTCACTCTTTCTCCTATTTTATCTAGATCTTAAATTTTTTTTCAAGAACTATTTCAGTGATGCATATCAGTCAATATGGAAGTGATAAGAGGTGTCACAGGTGCAATGGCTTCATGGTGATCAAAAATGACTTGACTGTTGCTCCACTGCATTTCCTCAAATATACTGAAGCTGCAGAAATCAGTTCAATGTGTTTAAATCTACTTAGTGTCATTAAAGTTCTGTACAGTGCCATCCAGGTCCACACACTGGAGCAGTTTCACTGTGCGGCATGTTAGATGATATCCTACTATTTACAATTATTTTATGAGTGATTTTTTTTCATTGGCAAACAAAGACATACGTGTTAAGGTAATACCTCTAATGTAATCATGACGGGGACTGGCTAGCTCATATTTAATTAAAAATGCTACTTAATTAGCTTTGGTTTATCATCATGCTACAAGGACAAGCAAACAATACAAACTTTATGTGAATATGAATCAATAGACTTCATGAAGAAACCATAGTAGTAAATTGCAAAGGAAATAAATAAGTGATTATCTTTATTGAAAGATGATCTTCTAAAGACCACCAGAGGAGGACCTCAGTGTACAGAGGTTGGAGTGAACTTACTGTAACCATTGTCCTCCTCCTTGGTTCCATCGATGGTGCCGTCAGCCTGCAGCTGGAGGTGGAAGCCTTGTCGGCTGTACAGCTTCGTCACAATCCCCTTCAGCTGGGGCTCTGTGGAGACAACACATACACAAACATAGAATTACACTTTCATGTAGGGTTTACGTTTTTATACACACTTCAACCTCTCCATTCCTCAAAACAAAGACAAAAACAACATGATGTACCACAAAGGTAGAAGTTACTGTTTTTAACTGAGGTGTCCACCGTAATGAACACATCAAACCACTTTACAGTTTCTTATCGAGCACAAACAAATACAGTAAAGTTCCAGTTGACTTGACAGCAGACACATATCCACACCTTGTTGTTTAGATGAAAATGAATGTTTTCAGTATTTTTACAGAATGACCAAACTCTGCACTCTATTCAATGCATAATTAAAACTCTAACTCTACACTTTCTAGTGTTTCTGTCTCAGTCTGTCTGTTTGGTTCTGTCTGGTGGAGTTAAGTGTCTGTTTGGTTCTGTCTGGTGGAGTTAAGTGTCTGTGTGGTTCTGTCTGGTGGAGCTAAGTGTCTGTGTGGTTCTGTCTGGTGGAGCTAAGTGCCTCTATCCTACAGTTATTGTCCCAAGTGGAGTGTCCTTTACTGTGGTTTACCACACCTTTCATCTATCCTTTCATCTCACTTACCTTTCAATACTGCCCTTTCTAGTCTGACTAGGGTTACTTCTGCTGCACTGAAGCAGTGCGCTTGGGGAGGATCACAAGACTGAAACTTTGAACACTCAAATGACCAGCTATTTAAAAATGTGCAGGCACCTAACAGGGAGAAGGACCATGGAATGTGTTTGACAGCCCAAGACACCTGACACACAAACTAATATGTGATCTAATAAAGACAACACAATACTACTTAAACTACTGAGTACTAGTGTGCATACATTAAAAACTAGTGCATCAACCAAAAATATTTAGTTTTACCAAATAAACTGCTGATCATGTGCTCTTGGTGTGATGTTAGGAGATAATAGGGCCTCTTGTAAATGAGTATTATTACAATCATTAACAAATATAAAATACTTATGGTTTAATTTGTTTGAAGTACCACTGATTAGCTGGTTAAACACTGGTTAAGGTTTTGATCACGACACAACACTGCTGATGGGAAGTGATGCTGACAAAAGCAGGCTGCAGTATTCTACAGACCTGGGCGTCTTCTCCGTCTCTTCTTGGACCCAAACAGTTTGACTCGTGAAAATACATTGAGTTTGCTTGGTTTCTCACAGTTCCCTTTGGTTTTACTGGGGCTGCTCACGCAGCGGCAGGCATTAGACTTTTCCCGCTCCCTCGCCTGCCTCTTCTGTCTGATGAGGGAGCTGGCGATAGCTGCTGCCATGGCCAGTTTGGCAGCAGTGTAGAAACACCGCTAGAGTGAAAACTCAGCCCTCAAGAACCCAAAACACTGGATTCAAGGGGAAAGTCCAGCACGACAGGATCAATACGTTTCCTTGGTAGACGCTTCAGTAGTCCGTGGTAATGGAGACACTATAGGCAACAATGTATTTTCATCTGCGGAAACACCACATTGTTTTTGAGAAATAATGCTAAGCCAAGAAAAAAACTAACGCAAGTCCCAATAGAGGTGCGTCAAGACGTTTACATTGCAAGTGTTCCAGACGACAAAGCCGCGGTCAAACTACATGGCTGCGCACATGGCCAGTCCAAGCGCAGAGCAGTGACTGGAGTTGAGAGGAACCACTGTCTGGAGACACCTGTTTGCAGCGCCTCTTATCTGCTCTGATCCTCACTGCGTCCGCGTGAGAGCCATTGTGCAACAGACTCTATCTGGAGCACAGCCATACGAGATACTGGCCTGATACACGCTCCATTGTGGACGGTATCCGAGTGGACTACATTAAACTCCACTGCTCTGAGCATCCCACCTACAGTAGCAGCGCGTAGCAGGGAGGAGGGGGATACCGTGAGACACTAACTCAATCACTGCGCACATCCCGTACACTAGCTGTTTCACGTGACATGGTGCTGGCTACTATCAGGTAAAGAGGTTAAACTGAGCACAACTGAATACGCATTTTGTGTTACCCTCAATCTGCCATTCTGTAAAGTTATGCCAAGATCCATCTGGTCCATCATAAC
Source organism: Philypnodon macrostomus (assembly GCA_036025475.1). Taxonomy (NCBI): domain Eukaryota; kingdom Metazoa; phylum Chordata; class Actinopteri; order Gobiiformes; family Eleotridae; genus Philypnodon; species Philypnodon macrostomus. Next base: position 8,519 of record JAVQKC010079052.1, on the reverse strand, counting down.
AGGCCTTAGGGTATCAACTGAAAGAACTCACGTTTTAAAAGAATGAACTCAAAGTTTGTATTACCGACTATAACGGAAGGCTTCGAGGTTCACAAAGAAAGAGCACATCTTTGACTGTTGACATTTTTTCCCACACAAGCCAATGCCGCCATCTAGAGTCCATATCGCAAAATACATCTTCACGTGTTCATTATTAAAGTTTTCATGTTTTCCCTCAAAATATAAATGGAGACAATAACATGTCCACGTTATAAAATATATTATTGTGTTACACAGACAAGAAGAAGAAAGTCTTCAATACATTTTACAAAGAGCATGCAGCCTCATTTATTTGGAAGATTTCAGAATTCATGTTTAGAATTATAAAAATAAAAACACCCTAACTCTAATGAAGTCGCGTACAAATACATTAAACAGCGCATTTACATTCAATTAAAGACAAAGAAAAGCACTAAATAATGCAATTACTGTGCGTTTGAAGTAATCTGTTTTCAGGACCATAGACAGCTCCTTGACATTTGCGGTGAAGTAACAGACAGTAGACTTCAGAATATTTCATGTATACACAAGGATAAACAAACAACCCAGCAAAACTAAGGCTATAGGCTTGAACAGATCAGTGCAGTCTAAACCACGACCACGCATAGCCTACCTGAAACTGCCTTTCTTAGTGGAAAACTCATTTTTGGCTTGGTGAGCGGACGCTGATCTCGTCTGGGATACCTGCAGTCTTCGAGGCAAGTGAAGTGAGTCGACTTGTCTGCATTTAGAAAACTTCAAAACCATTGAAAGAACAACACAACACTGTCAGCGGTGTAGTGGAGCAGGCAGCATCGAGGCGTGGCCATCAACAGAAAGATCGTTACAGGACATTAGCGACAATGCATTATGACTTCTTAAATGCTCATTAAACATTCATTTCGAGGTCTAGTTGATCCGGCAAACAAGAGTTATGCATCGAGGAAATGGTTCAAAATGCATTGCAAAAGATTTACCTCTAGATATGACTTTGCTCTCATGTTACAAAAATGATGTAAATTGATCCGATAATGCGTGGGCTAAACCAGTTACACAGGCCCTCGCTTTAGACTGAAATCTATCGATATGGCAGCATTGGGGAAAAGGGCTTTACAAATAGAACTGCACAGCTATGGGGAAGTCTGGGAACACTATTTACCAGTAACTTTTATTAAATAAGATTGCTTTTTGGTAGGCCTATATATAAGTCTATATCTGTATTTTTTATTTATTCATTATTATTGTTATTATTTTTTTGCCAATTTTTTTTATTTATTTTTTTATTATTATTATGTTTCTCTTTTTTTAATCAAATGATGGTTTATATTTATGTGTCAGTAATGATGTCTTTTGGCAACTACTGTGGTGTCTTTTGGCAACTACTGTGGTGTGTTTAAATAGTTGCGCTACAACAGTGAGCATTTCATAGTTTGGTCACCAGAGGGCGTGCGTAACCTAGGAAAAATGTCCCTATTGTTGCCTTGAATGAACCTCAAAACTATTCTTTCATAACTGCTCAGTCCTTTGGTTTTCCTCCTTCAAAGCAAACACATGTTGTTTAATCATTGTTTATTTAACAGGACAAAACTCGGGAAGTGTGAAATTACTAAACTAGGGCCAAACACCCCCTCGTCACCACATTCAAAACAATGCCATTTTCACTTAACGTTACTTGTATAATTATTAATATTATAGTTATTTGAAGAAACCCCTTTTCTTACTGGATCACCTAAATGCAGCCAGAGCATCACTCACTCAGACCATGTGACCTGTTCAGAGGTGTCAACACAGAGTGAGACACCAGATGACACCCATGATGCATTGTACGGCACTAACACAAACAAAGGTCAAAGTAGACAAAGTGCAAATGTGTGCTGCCCTGATAGTGTCCATCCACCCTCACTGCTGTGATGGAGATTGCACAAGGCAGGCAATAGAGCAATAGTTTGTTTATTTTTGATGATGAGACTGATTGTTGGTGAATAGTATTTTTTCCCGCAGGACTTCTTAAAGTAAAGACACAAAAACACAACAACACACAAGGACATACACACAACAACCAAACCTTATGTGGAACTAACCCCGTTATTTCAGTGATTAGCTCACTCTCCTTTTGTGTACGCAGAGGTCAACAATTTACACAAATGTGGCATCAAGGTAAAATGTGAGCTACCCACGGTGACCCCTGAGCGCTGAAGGAAAGTGAGCAGTCAGAAGGGACTTTCTTTATATCTCGTCTGTGTGTTCCTTGCGTGGGTGGCCACAGGTTAATTATTTCTATGTTGTTTCTTCACTTCATGTAAATACTAAAAGAGGGTCACTTGCAACATGACATAATGTAATTAACCTACGCAGCCAGAGGAACAGGGCAATAGAACCCCGCTGTGCTGTGCCATTCCTCGCCACTAGAGAGCACAAGCCTAGAGAAAATAGAGCAGTATAGACTGTAGTTCTGCCAAGGTTAAACATCAAGTTGACCTTTGGATAGTTAAATACAATCAAACAATTACAGCCAGCCTTCCTTTAATAACCTAAGGGTGTCGTTATAGCACCCAGGGTTTAATGAATTTCTAATTTCAGACAGAAAAGTGGCCCTGAGGGTGAACACTGAACAAATAGGGAGCTAACCTTGCTCATGGTGTGAAATAGAGGTCAAAAGAGAACCGTACTATATCCCTGTGCACTGATTTTCTTGAGACGTTCATTGGCTCAATTGTGTTTACAAAGTATACTGGCATTGAGTGGGGAGCTGAGGTGAAAACGCATTGATCTGCTCTAAGCTCAAGGGGTCTCAAACCTTCTAAGCCTCCAGGCAGCGCTCATACTGGCTGCTCATTCAGAGAGCACTGGTACAGTAAATCCATTACAACTGCAGCTTGCAGCATGCTAGGCCACCAGTGCCAAAGTGATACCACGCGTTACCATGGAGACTGCACATACGTAAGCGAGTGTGTGAGAGAGATAGAGACTGAGAGGGGGATAGCATATGTGTGCTAAGAATGGGGGTTGGGTATTACAGAAGAAGAAATCATCAGTCAGTCATGGTTCCAGCAGGAGATCGTCACGGCTGAGCAGCGAGCCAATGGAAATGATGGTGTGATGTGTCCCACCCCTCACAGGCCCGCCATGAGCACATGAAGCTATGATCAATCTATGGTATGTGTTGCATCATTCCTCATCTAATCTGCAGTAAACCTGGGTAATCTACATAAAAGACACTGCAATGCAAGTGCTGGCTAGGTTCAGGTTTTGTGTCAAAGCAAACCATGGGCAATTATGTTATGTTATATAATTATGGATGCATGTAGTGAACGAAGAGAAGAGGATGCAGAAGAAGACTTGGAAGGATGTTGGTTATTAACACGCAGTGACCTTCCAAAGGGAGCACCCAAAAGTAAATCTATCAAATAACAATGCATTATTACCACCTAAATATAGCCAAGAACCTAACTATGAACCTGATATCAAATCCTCATGAAGTGATACTGTTATTATATGTTCTATTTGTGTGCAGTCTCTCTAGTTGTTTTAACAGCTCTTTCAAAGTTAGCAAACACTATCTTGGCACGGCAATTCTAAAACAGAAAGTGGGAAACTAACAAAGGCCTTGTATCTGCCAGTGTTTTTATATATTCATTTTCCTTCACACTTCAAATTACTATTAGTTGCAAGTTCAGTGCTAAAACAGTAAAGGATATAATCAATAAAAATGTATCTAGAGAGCCAAGGAAAGGCATCACCTTGTGGCACTATTATTCACTTAGTAATGATATGTCAGCCGGTCACACTTTGCTCAAATCACTAATGGATTTAATAATAGTACTGTGCGTGTCTCAACCCCCATCACTACAACCCTCCAGAGTATTGTGAGTCAATCTTCACGAATGGAAACGTACGCCTGAAGAAGTTGGTTTGGAAGCCCCCGTGTGTGGATTTGCAGCCAGCCAATATTTACATAACGTCTCATTCAGTAATTCTACATAGAAGATATTTAGCATCTTTTACACATTCAGGTCAATTCTGGACATTGAGCTTGAAGACCAGAAGAATTCATTCGAATGTATGAACAGCCAACCAGCCAAATTGAATAATAGCGTCTAAAAAACTGTTATCAGAACATAATCCAGTATCTAGCAGTGCCAGCGTCACAGCAGGAGGGCACTGGAGGAGGCACACAAACATACCAGCCAGAATAGAGCCACTTCATTAGATAGACCTTGTGCAAAATAAAGTGGAACCCAGATGGTCTGCTGCTGTAGTCCACTTGCTGAATGTTTTTTTCATATGTATTTAGAGATGCAGACAATCATTTGACAGGTGGTATGTTACTCAATGTTCCACCTAACCTCACATAATCCACTGGCTCGCTTGCAATATTATATTATGACCTAATAAAGTGGCCAGTGAGTGATCATCAGGCAATAAAAAGTCTTAAATCCACCATAGAGGAAGACACTGTGAAAAATAAGGGTTTAATAGTTCAGGAACCATAAATGACAACATAACTTTAACTCCAGTTATTTCTGCTCCATTAAGTAGAACACAGGCAGGAAATGGACGCTCATTACACTGTAAACGGACATCTGCTCTGAAAGACTCCTCGAGCGAGCGCGCCTGCCAAAGCAAAGACGCCCAGAGTCAACGTTTATTTTAATAACTCTCTGCTATCTTTAGCCCATCTCAAAGTCTTAGTTTCAAAATACAGTACACCGGTGAAGATGTGCCTCCTAATATGACACATCAAGGAAGAAAATGAATCAAGAATAAATGGCAACCTTCCAGACAGCAGCCTTTACTGTCAACTGAAGCGCACGTCAGTCTTTTGAGGTAGAGCAAAGCAGGGTCTATTGTTATATGGGCTATATATAAGTTCTTAATAAAGCATTTAATCTGACATTAACTACATCATCAGAATAACAAAATACTTTTATTTTTATGATTTGGAGCAGATGCGCTCATGGTTATATAACACATAACGGTGGGTTTAAAAAGCCAAAGTATGTCATTGTAAAACAGATTGAAAAACACTAAATATAGCAGTCAATTGTACTGGTCATCTAACAAGATTATTGGCCTTTTGTCATGAATTCAGACCAAAATATTATGGGACAACAGAACTTTTAGCATATAATAGAGCACAAGAGAATACCTGCAATGATTAGCCACTATTGTAGTTTATTGTGAATGGTGTCAATGAATTAGCCAACAAATGATTTTCCAGGAGACTTAGCTTAATGTTCCTTACAGTGCACAGCGAATGAATTCAAACATAATGACAATGGATTGTAGAGAGGCATGGTTTGGAACAGGTGGGAGGAGCTGACAGAGAACCCTCCAGTATAGTAAAGAATCTAGGCCAACTCACAGCAGTGAACACACAGCTCACTGCTCACAGGCCAGAACTGGGCACAACACAATGTAGAAAACCTTACGTCACCTAAATATGAACTATGCATAAAGCTATGGCGATAAGATATTTCTTGTATATGAGCTCTTGTGCCAGTAGGGTGATATAGAGATATCAGACAACAATACTGTAAAATTCATCTAACTTTCACTTGAAATAACATTTGGTTGTATGCTACAGTAAAAGAAACCTCCACAGACCTATTATTACTGTATGAGTAGAATGTATTGTGTACCAGCTGGTCCAGATATCTGAGACAAGTATAGTAATGCTTTCAATCCAGATGATCATTTCTGCTCTCAGTCCAAGGTCTAAGATGTGTTTGTAGTTGGAATAGTCTGTATTTCCATGGATTGATTCCAGTCTCTGGATCAAAAGGCCTTGACCTCTGAGGCATGCAGTAATTGCACTTTACTGTGCTTGAACGACTACTGAGTTAAATGGATCTCAAAGCTACCATAATACACATGTTAGCAAAGATGAACACATGCTGCTGTATAGTATATTTAAGATAATGTGGACAAGCCAATCTATATCAGAGAGGCTAATGATTACCGTGCAAATTTGTCACTGACTTATACAATTAATGATCGTAGAATAATCAAACACAATAGCGTCACAACAGAGAGAGAAAACACAGCTTGAACCTTGTGTCCATTACTAAATGAATAAATGACTGTTTTATGTTATATACTGTATATGTTTGATGCATGAGGGCTATAGTGTGTGTGTTAGCAAATGATAAGATTGGACCATATTAAACACTACTTTGGCAGCGGTCAGCATAGATTAGAGACACTGGTCTGTTGTGAAGATGCTGTATGTGTGATCATGGGTCCTGCAAAAGGACTCCCTGTCTGTCTGATTACCAGCCATTACATCACTCTCCATGTATCGGAGGACACTGGTATTCTGGAGTTCAACGCATGAACACAGTTAAAGCTTCACTATAATGATATATCAACATATAAATCAAGTTTGAATTTACCTTTGTTAGTTCAGTTAGCTAGTGCATACAGTGAGGCTTGATGAGATGTGTCTTTTCTGATACTGGATTAACAGTAAAGGCAAACATAAGGAACATGCAGATTAAACATATGGCAGTGACCATATGCTGTACAAAGACACGCAGTTTGTATAACAGCTACAATTTCCAAACAACTCACAATAAATCGATCCACATGTGACCTTTTTTGACTTCTTTGAGTGCTGTTTTAACACAACTACAGCGATTCTAGACATGGAGACGTATGCTACCGTGTGATGGTGTCTGTGAATAAGCTGGACTTCTCACTTAAGTGTTAAAGCAACACCGAGCACTATGGCATGGTGAAGTATAGTCTTTTTATTAACAACCTGCACGAGGGGCCATTCATTGTGTTGACACTGATATTTAGTCTAACCTTGACAATTGACACTATTAACTCCCAGTGAGGACAATGAAATAACGACTTCCCCACATCCCAGTAGTGCATTATGAACTGTTCATCTTTGATTTGTGACTTTGCTGACCCCAGCTCCAATAAAACAGGTGACAAATGAGACCCACCAATGATCTTTTATTAAAGCCCATGATGACTTCATGTAAAACGAGCAGTACTGACCTTATGTATCCTGTCTGAAAGAACTTTGATAAAGTTCCCTTGCTCCAAATTGGAAGGATGGGTCAAATGCAGAGAATTAATTAATACAAAAAAACACTTTTACTTATAATACAATAAACAATAATAATACAATATACTGATTTCTAAAACATCTATGTGTTTCTAGTGCAGTGAAGCAGGTAAGAATTTATAGTCAGTAGAGGCAGGTTATTGCATTATTCTCTTTCAGTTTTTACTTCTAACTTTACTATATTTAGCCCCTTTTAAGTGTAATCTAAAAATATGATTACTGTTTTCAGACGGTAGAAGCTCTAAAAATAATCCTATTAAAAAACAGCTTGATCCACACTGTCAAATGAAACGACTTTTGTCACGACGTGGTTGAAGTGGTACCTTTAGAATCAAACTTAATACTGAAATACTAAACACTTATAAAATTACATTTCCAAACCATATTCTACTGACTTTACATTGTTCTGCTGTCCACACACCATCATGTCTGTAAAATTGCTATGTTGGCAAATGACAACTGCCACGTTCCCGTGTTGCTGAGTAAGCGTGTAGCCTAAATGCATCACATAAAAGCTCATCACATTTCACAGTGAAAATGCACCCTCTCACTTTGTTTGTTAAACTGTTCCTGTTTCTTTCAGATTAAGAACAATACCTCATTACATTAACAAACAAAAGAATATCAATGTCATGTCCATTAGCAACATAAGCCTGGATTTAAGAGTCAATCTGGGTGAAAATGTGATGGCATTTTTGATTGTGGGGCAGTTGTTACATGAAGGTTAAACACACATGGTGCATTTAGAGACATGGTAGAGTTAAGATATTGCATGCACTTTGTTTTCTGGTATGCACTAAGGTACATTAACTTTCATTACAAGCTCAGTTTTATTTCAAGGTTGAGCGATAACAAAATGGCTGTCATTCCTGTTCTGATAAACTGTGGGATCTCTGCACCATGTCACAAATATACAATTATAGCATAAATGTCTGGATTGCTGTATACCATACATTGGGACTAATCGAAACTTACATCATTCAAAAGGGCACTGGCCCAGAATAACTTCCAACCCTGATGCATTGAAACACAGGCTCTTCTCTCCTTGAACCACATCACATTAACATAGACATTATTATATCGGCGAAATGACGATATTATGGAATCACGTCGGTGCACGTCCACATCCGCGTCCGCAGATCCTAGCTATGTACAGATCAGTATCAACATTTGTACACAGGTACATACCATAAAGACGCCGAACTGTATCGATTTGGGTACTTCTTCAATTAATATTAATTGAGTAATTAATTAATTACAGGCCAAAACTGTGAACGCAATAACTCAGTCTTTGCTGGATCTTTTTCAACTGTTGCACACAGGTACAGTGAAGAAAACAAGTATTTGAACACCTTGCTATTTTGCTATTTCTCCCACTTAGAAGTCATGAAGGGGTCTGAAATTTTCATCGTAGGTGCAT
>JAVQKC010079025.1:0-22684 GCA_036025475.1 Philypnodon macrostomus | reverse complement strand
AAAACACAAGTGAAAAGCACACAACATAGTAAAATATAACAATTCTCATTAGACTAATATATTGTCATGATTATGAGCTTAAATAATGGAAGATAATATGTATATTTTCCTAACAGTTTGTTGTGCCATGTCTAAAAATGCTTCCCTTTAAAACCTACAGTACATTAACTAATTCTAGGTTAGGAGGAGCCCTAAATGATATACACATAACACTAGCAGCTTTTGAAGAATGCATCACAGAGACCAATGAAAATAAAAGTTAATGTCAAGCCCTGATTTTTCTGTTGGGATGATATAGGCTGAAGTGTTAATGTTTTTGGGGGGGATTATGCATAGGTTTAACAAGAAGCCAAAGAGAGGAATCCAGTACCTTCAAGAGCAAGGCATGCTGGGAACAACACCAGAGGATCTGGCTCAGTTCTTGCACCAAGAAGAAAGACTTGACTCAGTAAATGTCCTCTTTCCTTTTCTTGATAGTTTGGCCAACAAACACTCCTTAAACTTCAAACTTCTCAAAAATATTAGTCACTGAAAGTTAGGAATATATGACTTTTGGGTGAAAATGTGTACACAGTGATATTACAGCATTTCAGTATGGCATGGTAGTGAAATATAGGTTGTATTACATTTTGGAAGCATTCTCTAATTTCACCCAAAAGTCAAATATTCCTAACTTTTGGGACTGGTAACATTTAATCATTTGTTGTGTTTTGGTTAAAGCACATTTTTATTATTGCTGTCTGTGTCTTAGACTCAAGTTGGAGAGTTCCTTGGGGATAATGACCGCTTCAATAAAGAAGTAATGTATGCCTATGTGGACCAAATGGACTTTCAGGGCAAAGACTTTGTATCTGCTCTGAGGATGTTTCTGGAGGGCTTTCGGCTCCCGGGAGAGGCTCAAAAGATTGACCGACTCATGGAGAAATTTGCAGCCAGATATCTTGAATGCAATCAGGGGTAAGTGAGTGTAGAATGTGGTTAAAGGGGTAGAAGATACAATATTATTATTTGGACTATGTGATAGCCTGGAGGCTGCATATCCTCCCTGTGTCACCATGGGTTCTCTCCTACTGTCCAAAGACATCCATGTAGTGTTTCCCCCTGCAATTGATTTATTCCCCAAAACCCAATTTGATTTGAATGTTTTTAAATGTAAGGTTTTTGTTAAATTAACTTTTTGTAGCACTTAAGAGCAGCAATTTCTGTGTATAAATTATATTAACATGTAAGTTCACAGTATAAAAGGACTAAGAGTTGGCTACCACCTTAACTGACAAACCTTCCACAGGAAACACTGTGTGCATGTTTGGTTACTGTAAATTGTGAATGAATTTAATAGTGAATGAAATTGAGGGTGAATCAGTGTCCGTCTGTGTCCATCTATGTCAGCCCTGATTCTAACTGACCAGGGCATTTGCCTCTCCGGTGACTATCATTGCTTAGCTTAGCTCGACTTGTGAAACAGACGAGTTGGTGTCTTTTCCATGTGAGCTGCGAGCCACTGCACATATACACAGAGAGACGGTGAGAGAGAGGGGCTGTAATAATAATGCTAGTATTCTCTCACTGACTCGGCCAGCCGATTGTCAAAGCCTGTGCACTGCTCATGCTGAATTACCGCACCGGCAAAAACCATCACGTCAACAGCCGCATTTCTGACAATCACACAAAAGTTCTTGGACACTCTGCCGATGTTTAGAAGAACTGCCGAACTGCCGAACTGGGGATACGAAAAATAAATTGTCATTTTTTTTCTCGGAGCCCCCTTCTGCGAGAAAAAACTGCTTGCTTGTATGAAATGGCCTTAATGAAAAGTGGGGCAAAATTAATGAATAAGACGAATGAATGATAGTCTAACTTAAATGTGGTTTTGTATTTTAGACAAACCCTCTTTGCCAGCGCTGACACTGCATACGTCCTTGCCTACTCAATCATCATGCTGACAACAGATCTCCACAGTCCACAGGTAAGCTCTTCACTTTAGTGACGCTACTGCAGCTTTTTAGGGGATGTGTGTTATGACAGCAGCTCACCATAAATCACAGGAAAAGGCAAGATTGCTTTTGACCTATTTTGTTGTTTTCCTGTCTCTCAAGGTGAAGAATAAAATGACAAAAGAGCAATACATCAAGATGAACCGCGGCATTAATGACAGCAAAGACCTGCCGGAGGAGTATCTGTCAGCCATATACGACGAGATCGCTGGAAAAAAGATCGCCATGAAGGAAACTAAAGAGCTCACCTTGAAGTCAAATAAACAGAGTAAGTGCACTGCCAAGACACAATGTTGTTTACCCATCCTTCCAGTGATCATTGTGGCCAGTGTCAACAAAAGAATACAGTTGTCAGTGAACAGAAACATCTGCAGCTAATAGTTTGTGAGCAATTGTGTTCATGTTTGATTTCTTTTTTCACTCAGGTGTAGCCAGTGAGAAGCAGCGGCGCCTCTTGTACAATGTGGAGATGGAGCAAATGGCAAAAACAGCCAAAGCTCTGATGGAGGCAGTCAGTCATGTTCAGGCTCCCTTCACCAGTGCGACACATCTGGAGCATGTCCGGCCCATGTTCAAGGTAAATTATACTTACTGGCCGTACTGAACAGGAGATGGTGCGACTATGGTTGCACAATATAACTTACATTTAGACATATATATTATTGGAAGATACTAAATGTATCACAGTAATGTTTTATTCTTCAATCAAAATGACTGTCTAATTACAAAAATGTGACCAAATGAAAGAGACTGATTTTGTCTTGTGTTTAGCCTTGGTCTCCTCCTTGACTGGTTCTAGCTTTGACTTAAAGCTAAAATTTTCATGTTGAAATGTAAAAAATATAGCCATATTGTTTTTGAAATTCCACATTATAGTTTTTCCATATTGCCTGTATCATTTCAGCTGGCATGGACACCATTTCTGGCTGCGTTCAGCGTTGGTTTGCAGGACTGTGACGACACCGAGGTGGCATCTCTTTGCTTGGAGGGCATTCGCTGTGCCATCAGGATAGCATGCATCTTCTCCATACAGGTACTTCACCCTAACAAATTGACTAAAAAGAGTTATTGTTTTTCAATGCAGTGTTTATTAACGGTATATCTTTCTATAACAGTTGGAGCGGGATGCGTATGTCCAGGCTTTAGCGCGGTTCACTTTGCTGACAGCCAGCTCAGGCATCGCTGAAATGAAGCAGAAAAACATAGACACCATCAAGACCCTTATCACTGTGGCTCACACCGACGGCAACTATCTGGGAAACTCCTGGCATGAGGTGGGTACTCAAGACCATATTGTCTTAAATGCTAAATTTGGTGAGTCTAAAATTCCCCTGGTGAATAAATGTAAGAGTGAATGGTTGTTTGTCTTCATGTCAGCCTTGCGACTAACTATCAGTTGTCCTAGGTGTAGACCATAGTTACTGGGATAGGCTCCAGTCACCCCTAACCAGATGATAGCAGATCGTTAACAAGATGAATGAATAATAAGCACTATCTTTAAAATTAGATTAACCTTCTTAGTGCTTATGCAACAAATTTATAAATGAATTGAAATTTAGAATCTAATTAAATCTTCTTTTAGTTTCTTTTCTCCCAGTTGCACAGTCAATTTGCTCCCATTGTTGTATTTTACCTCAGATCTTGAAGTGCATCAGTCAGCTGGAGTTGGCCCAGCTGATCGGGACTGGGGTAAAAGCCCGGTACATCTCAGGGACAGTGCGGGGCAGAGAAGGCTTTGTCACAAGCACCAAGGAACAGAGCAATGACGAATATCTGGGGATAGGTGAGCACCATTTTAACTGTTGAGTAGGGCTGGGCAATGTGACCAAAAATGTATATTACTTTTTCAAAATATTTGTATATAAAGGTAAAGTAAATTTTGTAAAATAAGTTAAAAAAAAAAAAAGCTTACAAGACAAAAAACTATCTGACATGCTTTTAAGTGTTGTGTGTTGTCTGTAAAGGCCGGGGACCGACTAAAGTAAAACTCAACTACTTTTGGTCAAAGTGGTAACCCACAAAGTCTGATCCAGTGTTGCTGTTTAGCCCAGGGGAGGGACTAAAGTAAAATAATAATTATGACATCATAGAACAGGGCATTTTTTCCCCAGATTATTTTATTTTAGGAAACTTTCAGACTACACCTTTTTAATACGGGTAAAATATTTGGTACATAGCAATATATTGCCCAGCCAGCCCTACACAATTATGTAACAGAATGAACTGTTACATACTTCAATGTCTTTTTAACGCTATCTCCAAAACTTTAGTTGGTGGGACAGTGGATCGTAAACAGATCGCTAGCATCCAGGAATCTATTGGTGAGACCAGTTCTCAGAGTGTGGTGGTGGCTGTAGACAGGTAAATCCATCAGACTATATGTAAAGCTTTTTATTTAATTGTATACTTACCTACATTTTCAAGCATCATTTCTTTCTTTTAGGATATTCACTGGATCTACTAGACTGGATGGCAACGCAATAGGTGAGATAAAGTACCTCAGTACATACTTTTATTTAAGGTCGTCTCCATCTGTTTTGATTTGAAAAAAGACCAAACGAAGCACAAAGGAATCATTTAGTCACTCATTGCCAACATCTTTCTGTTTATCAGTTGATTTTGTGCGCTGGCTCTGTGCTGTGTCCATGGATGAGCTGGCCTCGCCCACACACCCGCGAATGTTCAGCCTGCAAAAAATAGTGGAGATCTCCTATTACAACATGGGCCGCATCAGACTCCAGTGGTCCAGGATATGGGAGGTCATCGGAGACCACTTTAACAAGGTAAAAACAACACTAGAAAAAGGCACTCAAGATGGACAAATATATTTTAGCAAAGGCACCCTTCATCTCTGAGGTTCAATTTGGAAAATAGAAAAGAGTGTTACAGCAAGTCACTGTTAGCAAAAATGAATTGTTAGTGGTGGTAAAGTGGTAATTACGTACTTTGTTTTTCAAGGACACCCTGCTGGGGAGTTGCAAAGTGGTTTGAGCCCGTGAAAAGTGTATATTTGTATAATATTCAATCAATATTTTTTGTAAAAGATTGAGGGAGGTTATCCATAAGCATTTTTTTTTCAAGCTTGATTATATACTAAGAACCAATAATTCAAATTATGTATTTTCTATTTGCAACACTGACTGAATGCCTTATGTGTTTGTGTTGGTCTGAGGTAAAGAATAAAAAGTCATATTCATGCATGGTTTTTCCCACAGGTTGGGTGTAATACCAATGAAGATGTTGCTATCTTTGCTGTGGACTCTCTTCGGCAGCTGTCTATGAAGTTTTTGGAGAAGGGCGAGCTGGCCAACTTCAGATTCCAGAAAGATTTTTTGAGGCCTTTTGAGCACATCATGAAAAAGAACAGGTAAAGAGGCTCATGTTTTGGCTATATTATGCCTGTGACTGGTTGATATTTCTACTCAGTCCCACAGTCGCTCTGCCCTCATCGGTCTCTGTCTCTTGTTTACCTCTTCTCAGTTGCTTGTATCGAATCAACATCTAAACATTTTCTTTTTGCACCATTTTTGCAGTGGACCCTTTACAGTAAATTAAACCAATTAAGAAACTTTGTTGTACTTTCCATTGATGCAGGAAGAGTAGGTCTGCCCAAAGAAGGAGCAGAGATCCCTGCAGCTCTGTCCATTAGACTTTGTGTGCTTGTGTGCGTCTCTGTGTATTTGTGTAGAGGCACTCATTCATCCTCATTCATAACTACTGAGCTATTAGGAATGCTCTTCACTATGGCAACAGTAAAGCCCACTCCGCCAAGACTTCTCAAATAATGGTAGTGCTTAGAGTGAGACTGTATCAGAAGCTTTTAAAGTTAGTGCCTCTAGCACTTGTTCTGCTGCTTACTTTTAATTTCAATTAATTTATCCACTTCTGTTTTAGGGCTGCACAGTTTATCACAAGAAATGAAGGAAATAAATGCATTGCAATAAAGTTTTGATATTCCATCTAACTGAAATCAAAATTTCTGATTTAGTCATTTCAGTCCTCAGTCGAGTCTTGGTTTGGTCCCAAAATATCTCCAGTCATATTGTATATCACAATGCTCTAGATCAGATGTGTCCAAACTTTTTTCACCGAGGGCCACATTGTCAAAAAATGAATACAGAGGAGGGCCACTCTCTGAGGCTTCAGTTGTATCTTTTTTCTGGACACATATGTTCAGCAGGTTTTTTATTCATTTAGTCCCTCTATATTATAACTACACAGAAAAGTGGAAAGATATCTTGTTACACAATGAATGCTCTCTTTTAGTTGGATTATGTAGAGTCACATGCAGTAAAAAGACAACTTGGGCCAATTGAGAAAGAAATTGCTCTGTGGGCTGTATTTGGTCCCTGGGCCATAGTTTGGACACCCTGCTCTACATAGTAATTGCATATTGTATGTTTTGTACTATTGTACACCCCTACTACTCATGTCCAACAAACACATGACATCTCTCTTTTTGCAGGTCTCCTACCATCAGAGACATGGTTGTGCGCTGTATAGCTCAGATGGTAAACTCCCAGGCAGCAAACATCCGATCTGGTTGGAAGAATATTTTTTCTGTCTTCCATTTGGCTGCCTCTGACCAGGACGAAAGCATTGTTGAGCTAGCCTTCCAGACAACCGGCCATATCGTCAGTAAGTCAAAAAATACATCTCCTATTGTGGATAATAGCATAGTAAATTGTGACATGTTCAGTTAAGCTGTGTATTTAGTCACTGCAAGAAGGTTGTGGGTGTGTCTGCATGTCCTCCCTGTGTTACCATAGGTTCTCGCTGGCTATCCTGGCTTCCTCCTCCAGCCCAAAGACATGCATAAATTTAAAATTGTCTTAGTAAATTAATGTGAGTGAATGGTTGTCTTTCTATCTATGTCTCTGTGTCAGCCCTGCAACGAAATTGTCTATACTTTAGCCAACCTAAGGCACATAGTTACCGGGGTAAGCTTCAGTCACAGTATTTTTTTTTTTATCTTACAGCAAATGTATTTGAAAAGCACTTTGCGGCCACCATCGACTCCTTCCAAGATGCTGTCAAGTGTCTGTCAGAGTTTGCCTGTAATGCCTCGTTCCCTGACACCAGCATGGAGGCCATCCGTCTCATCCGACACTGCGCCAAATACGTCTCCGAGAGGCCACAGGTTCATAATCCTAACATTACTTTTGCATAATGCTCAGTCATAAACTATAAGGGCCAACATACATCATATTAGAGAGAAGATTGAAAATTCAGACATGTGGGTGTCTGCCTTGAGGGGTCTGAGGGAAGGTCATACAAATGCACATACAGTATACTATGAGTGGAAATGTGAATGGTGTGGGAGGATATATTGTTTCATTAGTGCTGAAGCAGTGCAGTGAAAATGGCTTTTTCCCTCCATAGGCCTTCAAAGACTACACCAGTGATGACATGAATGTAGCGCCTGAAGATCGCGTGTGGGTGCGCGGCTGGTTTCCAATCCTCTTCGAGCTCTCGTGCATCATCAACAGGTGTAAACTGGATGTGAGGACCAGGTAGGAGGAGTTCATCTCCACATTTACACTGTGCTAGTTAATGTAATTGTAATTATGCATGTCACAATCTATGGAAACTTTGTTTTCTCAGGGGCCTAACCGTAATGTTTGAAGTGATGAAGACATACGGCCACACCTTTGAGAAACACTGGTGGCAAGATTTGTTCAGAATAGTTTTTAGGATTTTTGACAATATGAAGCTGCCCGAGCAACAGACTGAGGTACATTATATACAATATATTATTATATAGAATGTTTTTAATTATACACTGACATGGTTTGTATTTCACAGAAAGCTGAGTGGATGACGACCACTTGTAACCATGCACTTTATGCCATTTGTGATGTTTTCACACAATACTTTGAATCCCTTAATGATGTTTTATTGGACGACATCCTCGCTCAGCTCTACTGGTGTGTGCAGCAAGGTGAGTATGGGCCGAGTGAACTTTTTAAAAGAACCGTCTTCCTCCTGATCTTATTTATTCTCGTGTGTGTAATCAGATAATGAGCAGCTGGCCCGCTCAGGCACCAACTGTTTGGAAAATGTGGTTATTTTGAATGGAGAAAAGTTCTCCCTCGAGACCTGGGACAAGACATGTAACTGCATGTTGGACATCTTCAAGACTACCATCCCTCATGCGTAAGAGGAATAAAATATAGAGCATCTGCACTTTTTTAGTTGAGAATTTTTCACACAATGTTTTACTTCAGTAAATTTGAAGGCTGTTATTTTGTTGATGGGACTATTTTTGTTTCCAGGTTGTTAACATGGAGACCAGAAGGAGAGCAGTTTACAACACAGAGTTTGCCTGAAAAACAACTGGTGAGCAGACTACTCAATTGTCATTATCTTTCTTCATTTTACTTTTGACTGTCCATTTTTGTCCATAATGATTTTACATGATTTCATCTATATTGGGTCCATCTATACACATTTCAGGACACCATATCCCAGAAGTCGGTCGATATCCAGTCGCGCTCTGATGACCAGCACTCTCTCAGCAGTGCAGAGCGGGTTGCCATGGAAACCCGACGACAAAGTCAGTACAGTTCGACTTCGGGCTCGGCGGAGGACCGGACCAGGATCTCAATCAGTAAGTCTATATCATTTCAATAGGTCTATCACATAGGCCTGGTATGTGTGCTGATGTTTTTGGTAATGTCTTTACAGAAGTCCAGGAGCAGCGGTTATTCTCTGCTTTGCTCATAAAGTGTGTGGTGCAGCTAGAGCTCATCCAGACCATCGACAATATTGTCTTCTTTCCAGCCACCAGTAAAAAGGAGGACGCTGAGAATTTTGCTGCCGCTCAGGTACAAGTCCAACAGCAATAATTCAGTTACAGTGTGGTTTGGCAATAATATTGTATAAGTATAGTCAATTACCCTTGTAGATTCATGCTATGTATTTTTTATGGAAACAAGATAGTAATACAATATAGAATCACCTCGTAACTGTGATAATTACTAATAATCATTATTACTGCTGATATGTTGTATCTGCAGCGTGATGCAGGGTATGCAGCAGAGGTCCCGGTGGAGACCCAGGACCAGGGAATGTACCGGTACCTGACTTCAGAGCAGCTCTTCAAGCTCCTGGACTGTCTCCTAGAGTCACATCACTTCGCCAAGGCCTTCAACTCCAACAATGAGCAGAGGACTCTACTCTGGAAAGCTGGTGAGATGACAAACCTTGTAGTAGTGTATGGGGCAGCAGTAGCTCACTAACCAGAAAGCTGATGGTCTGATACCTGCCCAGTTCACACTTCTGTTGTGTCCGTGGGCGAGACACTTAAGACCTGCCCATGTATAAATGTTTGAATGTGTGATTTCAGTGACCAGTTTAGCTCATATATCTGATACCAATATTCTGTAAACATGTTTTGTGAGAAGATATTTATATACAAGAAAGAAAACTAAGAACTCATATAAATAACAGATTTAAAATGTTTTTATTTATCCATAATAGGGCGACAGATTGTAATACCAATGATAAACTGCCCTTTCTTTCTCAGGCTGTTTTTATCCTCAATATAAGAAGCCATCTAAATGTATAATTTCCACATTACCCAGTACACTGCAGTGACTAACAAATGACTGTTGCTGTTTTTAAGGTTTCAAAGGGAAGTCCAAGCCCAACCTGTTGAAGCAGGAGACCAGCAGCCTCGCATGTGGCCTTCGGATCCTCTTCCGCATGTACACCGACGAGAGACGACATGACGCCTGGGAGGAGGTGCAGAGAAGACTGCTCGAGTGAGGACACTATAACAGCCCTTTACACGTATTCACCTGCATATGCACTAGGGCTGGGCGATATGGAAAAAATAGAATATCACGATTTTATTAAGCAAAGACTTTTTTTGTATTTTCTTAAACATAAAACCACTGCCATCAGGGTCTTCATAAAAGCTTTTATCTAAGTCTTATATATCTCATTATATTTACGTAATACTATTTATTTTCCTTTTTTAATAATATGAACGCTGGCATTTTTACAGTAAAAATTACATCAGCATAAAATAAATTAATCAATTCAACAATCATTCCAGATTAGAAGATAAATATTTCATAACTTCATTCCGCTACTCAACCTTTTACCGCCAATCACACCCCTAATATGCAGTGTTTCAGACTACATAGAAGTGCCTCCAATCACATTATAGATGATTCATTATAAAACTTGTAATTATTGACTATTTAGCAGCTGTTCTTACAATGTGTGAAGTCATCAGGAAAAGTGCGACCACCTCCACAAAGCTGTCTATTGTCACTCCTCACATTTCCATCCCACTAATGATGCTGTCTGCCTTTTTTACAAAACCCATAATTTCACACCACTCCCTGAAACATATGTTTGAACACTGAAACAATCATGCTGTGGAGTGTAAGCTTCAAATTTGTATCTAAATTAGAGACTATTTGAAATCTAATTGGTGCCGATGTTGTATAGGTTGAGCATAATAATACAGAGTCTATGTAATTATGAAAGCCACTCAGTCTATCTAAATACTGGATCAAAACAATGTACGCTGAATGTATGTATTTTGTGTTGCAGTGTGTGCAGTGAGGCCGTAGCGTACTTCTTGGCTTTGACCTCGGAGAGCCACAGAGAGGCCTGGACAAATCTACTGCTGCTCTTCCTCACCAAGGTGCTCAAAATCAGTGACGAAAGGGTAAGAAACCGGAACTCATTCAAGGCACAACACATTATTGAGTTATTAGTCACTATTTTCACTAACCATATGCTCAAGCTCAACCGCATGTCAAGCCCTGGTAAACACAAACTTTGTTCCTGTTATTTATTTCCTTCCTTACTTATTTGCTACCTTTAGTTCAAGGCCCATGCGTCCAGATACTACCCCTTACTGTGTGAGATCATGCAGTTCGACCTTATCCCAGAGCTGCGAGCCATCCTGAGGAAATTCTACCTCCGGATCGGCCTGGTTTTCCACATCGCGCAGCTGCCTGATCCTGAGCCTTCCCGGGACACTCCGCCTTCCCAAGAGATGGACATGAAGTTGGGGCAAGAGGCCGCAGAAGAGGCCCAGTGATGCTACGGACACTATACTAAGACCCTATGTACCTCCACTTGTTTGATGCTGAAGACACTTGACCCACCTGCACTCAGTATGTCCCAATATGTTCCCCATTTTCACTCACCAGATGGAGTACTCAAGTTGACAGTGATATCTGGTACCAGGTGTAGCGCTGCCTCTGAAACTACTGATCCACAAAGACCGTTATCTTTGCCCAGAAGAAGGAATATAATCCAAAAAACATGTGCTTCTTACTGTATATTTAACGTGTAAGAAAAAGAGTGGTCACGACAACATGCAAAAAGGCTAACATTAGTAATGGACAGACTCCTGGTTGTACAGATCTGCCGCTGTAATGTAATATAATCTTATAATAACACTAGATTTCATTTATTTTTCTTTATTGTTTATCTCCTCTGGATTTGCTGCACTTGGTCTCTCTTTGAATGCACTGGAGATTTTACTTTGTTGATAATTTATTTGCCGAGTTACCTACAAACATGGTACAGTTTGTGTTGATGATGATCATGGAAGTGAAGGGTTAAATTATTCCATTTTATATGTGTGTGTTCTTAGCTTTTTAACAGACGCTTCTGAAACTGGAAGAAACGGGGCGACTAATGCTAGCTGCTTTTGAATCACTTTTAGGTTTTTATGTTTGAATTTGGTTTTCACTCTGGTGTAAAAAATCAAAAGTTAATAATATATTTAATGTTTTTGTTTCTTTAGTTTTGGGGAAAAGATGTATAGAGAAAATGAAATAGTTAGCTGTGCTTTAAATATGACTGGGATGCATTCCTGCTCATTGGATGTAGAAAACAAAATGTATGATACAGCAATGTAAAGTTTTCTATGTTGCAAAAAGATTATGTACAACTTTCTGTACAATACATCATCTGGCATTCTAATCAGGTTCTAGGTCAATAAAGTTTTTGAACTTGGTTGATTTTAAGAATTTCATACCCTTTTTATTTCATGCTGCTGAGTTTAAGTGAAGGGTGCCATTTTATTACACAATATCAGAATAATAAAGTTAATGAAGAATAGTTAGGTGAGCTCTCGTGGCCTCCTGCCTGGTCTTCTATTGTATAAATTGCCCTCATTTTCTGCTGAGCCTGTTCGCAGCCAGGGCTCCGTGGCAACAGTGTCCACGGAGACACGCCTCTTCACGACAGCAGGGGTGGACAACAGAGATAAGAGATCCTCATCATCGTCATCGAACTGGCTCTCTGTGGACCACACAGCCTTAAGCATCACAGTTATGTACAATTTAAATGTATGTGGTCACTTAAGTTTCACCTGATGGGGGTTTGTGTCTGCGTCCGGCCCTAACTTCAACATTTACAGCAGTGTCTGAGGACAGAGGTGGGGCTTCAGGCTGACACGCATTCATCTGGTCTGCAACATTTCCCTGTACAGTGTAATACAATACAGTACATTATAATCAGATGAGAGGCAAATAAACGGCAGATCTGTTGATGTAGTTGGACGCCAGACTATAGCATAAATATAATTTCGAATCACTGTTGTGACACATGCATAGGCTAAGGCTTAGTTACAGTACTGATCAGCTTCATACCTCATTGCTGTGTCTGCTGCGGTGGGATGACCTCTGCCGGGGCTCTGCTGGAGGCTGGTAAAAGAAGTCTTCATCACAGTTGTACACATCTGGACGAGTGTAACACAAACCATTAGTCATTTAATTCAAATCTTCTGAACAAGAAATGACAATAAAACTCAAAGAAAAAAGTACTAGACCAATGCTGTTGCCACTCAGAGAACATACTAACATTGGCTAGCCAGAAATGCTTTTCCACAATTACTCATGAACAAAGGACTAAGCTGACTGATACGGTGGATAGTGTGAGAAGGTACAAAATGTCATTGGGCTTACCAAGGAAGGCTGTCTCAGATGGCAATGAAAGGTTTCGGTGGATATGTTGGTTGCTCTTGTTGTCCTGACAGAAGCAAAAACTGTCAACAATTAACCTTCACAGTAGTCCCAGTAACATGTATAAAGTGACACTGCATGATTTCACTACTCACATAGAGGGGAAGGCCGTCTGGATGGTCCAAAAAGTCTGAAAAATCCACAACAGAAATAAACCAAAGACTACTGTGTTTATATACTCTTGTATCAGTGACTAATGGTGAATACACTGACCCTCCATGTCCTTCCTCTTCATAAGCTGGAGTTTGCGTTGTTGTTTCCGTAGGAGAGCCTGCTGCTGGACGTCCAGGCTCTCTGCATCAGTCGGAGGATCAGGATGGTTGTACAAGAGCGCCTCACGAGATGTTGTGTCTGACATGCACAAAAGTGAGAAGATATGTTCTGCATCTGCAACTTACGAAATGATTTCACAATATTCATCTTTTATCATTTCCATTAGACTTAAGGTTACAGTAGCGCACATACTGATCATTGAATTGACTTATAAGACCCCCCCCTGTCTCTTTATTACACTCTACTTCACTGTATTCTCTAGAGATGCTGCACTATTATCTATGCATAAATGATATACAAAGCTTGATTACAGATTTAATCATTTTCACCCAAGTGAGCATTTGTTGCAGTGTGCCTCTGTTTTTCCAAACCCTATACTTAGTCAGTCTGGGAAGGCATCCAAAGCCATTTTCCTGGTGTATGTATTACAATGTGTTTACAGCAACAAACTCGCAGTCGCTGATGGACACCTCCTGTGAAGTCAGCATATTAAAGTTTCAGTGCTGTGGGAAAGGACTAGTGAGGGGGAATGTCTAGACCAAGCAAGACCAAGATTCTAACTCACAAGAAATACATTTACGGGAATTACACTTCATTTTGATACAATTGAACTAATATGGTCACTATACCTAATATGGGCAGTATTTTATTTAGGTCTTTCAAGTTGGTTATGTATATTTTATATAAATAGAGGTTCAGATGTAAAGTTCAGGAAACAATTATTTAAATTGTGGTAAATTAATCTTATTTCTACAAATATCTGACTAATCCTGACTTTAGCTTGCTGCGGACCAGATTTTTTGGTGTTGAATTAGTTGATGAAACAGGATAAAACAACCCAGGCTTGTCAAGTACATAGGTCTAGCTTTTTGTGTTAGCTTGCATCATGGAATACTCGCCAAAGACGATTTAATTTGAGTGACTACAGTCAGTGTAGTGTCAGTAGCACCTCTGTATTTAAGCTGATTGAACTCTCTGATGTTTTGCATGTTGACTTGAGTGGAGGGCTTCTGTGCCGATGGCTGGGCATGTTCCTTGAGGCGGATTTCTGCAGTGTCCCCTCTGGCTTTTCTTTGGTGCCTGGACAAATTAGCAAAGAGCTTTTTTTTAACCAGACGAGTACCAATAATTACAAACAGGTGGCTTTCTGAAAACATGCCATCACACCACTCTCCTGAGCCCTTTCCAGTTTGTGAGTTTTTCATGCCCGGCCATAGATTACCTTCAAAGGAATTGAGTGTGTGACTCTTGTTGTAACTCTATGGGCAAAATATACCTGGCAAGCTTAGAGAAAACACATTTTCATTCTAAAAACTAAGAGCAAAAATGAACTGACGTACGCCAACTGATTTATGGCAATAGTTTTGTGTGCAATGCTTCGAGGTAGTGTGGCTAATGTGTTCCAAACCAACCTATTAGGAAAGATAGGGCCACCAGAAGACATTATAGCCTTTAGGGACTGCTATGTCATAGTAATGTAATAATGTGTGACTGAAACCAATTAGAATAGAGATTAGGAGATATCAAAAATGACCTGGGTCGTTTTCATTAGCTCGGAGCACTGCATGAACTGAACAGAAAATCAAAACCACAGTTTAACTGTTTTCAAGGTTCTTTTTTTGAGCATCACGTGACGCTTCCGACGAAGACTACAGGATGTAGTCGAAACATGTAAAGCAGGTAAACAAAAGCTCTCTGTCTCAAAAAAAGAACCTTGAAAACACAATGAGAGGTTATCAAAACCACAGGAACAACCTCAACTGCAGTACTGCAACTTTGGCTGCAATATGGTTTAATTATTTGAAAAGATCCTGGATCCAGATGGTCATTCAGATCAGTCCCACAATCTACTCACTTCTTCCCTGTGTCATTCCTGACCTTCCCTGAAAATTGTATCCAAATCCGGATATTCCGGATTTCAGTAGTTTTTGCTAACACAAGTGCATGCGCACACACACAACCTAAAACATTACCTCCTTGGTGGAGGTAAAAATAGAATGTGTAAAATTATAGAGTGAAGGGACATGCAGCAATAATATTAATAACAGCCCTTAGCCTCCCTCAAAAGCTTCATCACTATGGGAGCCTAAGGCAAACATGTTCTGTGCTTTAAACCAGATTAGCTCAAGAGAATAAACACACACACACGACTTTGAGGGTGGAACTCTGGTTGACCCCATGGCAAAAATCTCATATGGACCTGCTCCACACTCAGTGCTCCGCAGTGCACCAACTGACCTCACATCCTGGCCCCTGGTCAAAGACAGAGGGGAAAAAGCACTTGATGTAAGTGACAAGGACAAAGGAACTGATAAGACATGTGTGACACTATCACACACCCAAAGGTCGGGATATGTCTTGTCTGTTTTTGTTGTGTTAAAAACTAAAAGCCTCACACAATATAATCATTTGATTATTTTTTAACATTGGTCAGCCTTTTTACATCGTCAAGGGGTCATGTCTCTGCTAGCATTGTCTGTTAGCAACACAAAAGCATAAAAGTATAAATGAAGTTTTTATCAAGGGTTGTTGATGGGCCAAAGCAAAAATACTGTGATGCATTTAGTGTTGATGAGAAATTGTGTATCATTGCAAGCTGGAGCCAAAGGTACTAAAGCAAGCAACAAGGAGTTGGTGAAGGGACAAATGATTCCTTATAGGGGATTTTTAACCGAGATATGAAGGTTTTGTGGCTAAATAGTTTTACGGCTTAACTATACAATTTCCTATTCAAGTCAGGTCTGAGCAGCATATGTCTGTGGGATATAGCCAGAGCTTCTAGTTTCAACATATGGATTGCATATTTTTCCTTGCTAAAAGACCAATCATATCAACACAGTCAAAACTATGTGAACAGCAAGAAGCACAAAATCAAACCATGTGAAAGCTATTGAATATCTTTTTGTGTGGTCCAGTGTTAAACCGGAGCTCTTGTGTTGTTGGTGTTACATGAGAAGGTGTGGTATTTGTATGAGCACATAAAAGCTTGCGGAGGTCAAGCGCACTCATGTAGGTGGAGGTATTTTTTACTAAAACAAGATGCAGAACTAAGGTTTTGGGATCTGAAGAACACATTGATTGTCAGTCAGGTATATCTCAGCTATGACAAGCCATAATGCATTAATCCTTCAAAACTGACAGTATACATATAGCAATGTGTTTTTGTTAGCTTAAATGTTGGACTGCCTACACAAACCATTGCAAGTACAACGTGTGGTGGTGAGCAAACAGCCCACGGCACAGTTCTTAGCAAATACAGCCCTTCAAAACACAACTCCTATTGCAGGTCTATAGTGATTGTAAGATCATGGTGAAATAGCTTATTTTCTGCCCTGTTAAACTCGAGCGGAGGTGTGTACGTGTGTGAGTGTCAGGTTTTCTCTGCTCATGGGAGCTCCTCCAAACCCAATGATTAATGCTTCTTCTTCCTGCCCGTACATGCTACTCTACTACAGCATGTGTGTGTATGTGTGTGTGTGTTTGGAGAGGGCCAGACAGATGGCTCTCCATGTCCTGTGGTTTATGACACCTTCTACAGCCTGCGAGCCACACTCAAACACACTCTCCTTTAGTACAAGGCTCGCCCTCGCACACACGCTCGGAGCACCAATGTCATGCATCAGTGTCACTGCAGTAATTACAGGCCTATCACGTCACCATAATCTTGAACCTCGCTGACGTGATAACAGCCAGCTCCATTGTCCCCTGTGTACACTCACTGTTTGTATGCAACACCAGTGCCAAAGCCAGCAGCAGCAATAATGCATGACTTAGACAATGCTATCATTAAGAGGGCCTGATCAAACTCTGTTTATGATAAATTTTTATAGCTACTAGAAATTGCATTTGTTTTATTGGTTTCTATACAAAACTTGATTTATATAGCACACACAAAACGTTTACAACTGAGTGCTGTATTCGTCATCCACTCAACACTCACATACCGAGTGATCATGTAAGCTTCACCCTGTAGTCACAACTTTCCAGGGGCAGACTGAACGCCATAATGAGCCTCTCTGACCACAATTTGGAAAAGTGGGCAGTGCCTTGCCCAAATACTCAATGGCATTATGAATCTGACGGAGATTGAACTGCCAACCTTCTGTTCAGTGGGCAACCCTCTCTACCTCTTCCTGCGCCACTGCCATCCCCCCAAACATTGTAAAAACCACATCAGCAAAGCATTAACAGCTATCGACAGAGCTAATGTGTTCTGTAATTGTTTGGCTTCCCTCAGGACACAAACATGACTTGACATTTCCAACATCAAAGGTGCGATGATATTCTCAAAAATCTTTATTATTCCCATATTAGGAACAATGAGAGCACATGAAGCAATCTCTAAACGTGTTAGTCACACGTTTCTTCAAATCAGATTAAGAAATGCACTCATTATCATTATCAGCAACAGTCAAGTAGTACAACTTCGAGCAATTAGTCTTCTCAGCAAATGAACAAGTGGGAATTGTGAGTTTTAGAGCTGCTACAGCGCTGTTAAATGGAAAAAGAGGATACACGTGTAAAGAGAAGACATGGTGGGAAGCACTATACGTAGGTCTAGATGTTTGTTGTTTTGTATATAAGTGTATGTGTTGCCAATGGGACCAAAGTGAATACATACATTAGGATATGATATTAATAGCTTGATTGAATGCTGTCCGTCTGTCCGTAAGCACGTTAACTCAAAAACTACTGAACTGATTTGGATGAGACTTTCTGGGAAGGGATTTTGGTACTGATCCTGATCACCATCTGGATCACTGGATCACTGGTTCACTGGATCACTGGATCACTGGTTCACTGAATGGGACGGGGCTTGTGCTGTAAACATGCCTCTCCTCCCCGATCCCTGCTGTGTTGTGAAATCCACAGTCACAGCAGAGAAAGTCAGGCTGGCATGTTGTTAGTCTAATGCAAAAAATTAAATGAAATCTTCGAGGAAATTACAGAAATACAAAATACACAACAGCCGACATTTACCCTTATTGTCAGACAGCTACTTTTAAGTTTCCCTTCCTTTTCAGCCTCTTGATTATTATTACTGTTGTTCCTGTGGTTTTGAAAGTCCCTATTTTGGATTTTTTTCTGTAGGGGTATCCAGGGTATAGGAGTATATATATATAGGGGGAAATTTGCAACCTTGGCGGAGGTCTGCATGCTCCGAGTGCTTTCTAGTTTAGTTTTTAGTGATTTTACCGAGTAACTGCAAAAGTATTTTGGTGTCAGCTAATGTGTATGAGGAAATGTGCAATCTGCAATTACTATTTGATCTTTTCCATCTTAGTTTCAGATTTTGTAATGTCTGAAAGCCTCATTTGGTAAAGGCTGCTTTCGTTCATTAATCTTCTTCTGCTTACCTCATGGGTGAATAGAGCCTTTTGCAGCAACTATGGGCCTTAGTAGCCTGGACTGTAGCCAATTAGTTGCAGGGCTAACACGGCGACAAGCTGACAAACAACTATTGAATCTTTCACTCACCAGGAGCAAATTAAATTCACTAATTCTAATATAACAAAACTAATGTTATTTAATTACATTTGCTCCACATAGTTTGAGTAAAAGTTACTGGGCAATTGTGTTAATATGCAAAAAGTAAATGACTATCCCATTTGATTTAAAATATTAATTGAAATACCGCTATTGTGATATTTCTATATATATTCATTTTACAGTTCAGACCTATCTATTGCACAGTATAAAATATTTGATAAGGAAGTCTATATTAGCCCTGACCTCACAGGCAGGTTTATCTTTGTCTCATATTTTTATTGGATAATATGAGCTGGTTTCTCAATATCCACAGATAGTAAATCAATTCAAAGTAATATGATGACTACACTGCGCTTTCTCAGCTTGAACTTCACACAGAAATATTTTTGAGCAATACAATTGAGGCAGTTATTACGTGAACTATGAGGGCCAGCTCAGTGCAGCACATAATAAAACGCTATTCAAAGAGCCCTATTCGCTGACAGATACTCAGCTAACCAGAATGCCTTGTGCATGTTAAAGTAAAGCTGATGAAATCTCCACATCAGTCAGTCTGTCAACAGTAGACGCCCTCAGTTAAGTTCACGTGCTGGGTATAAGGGAGGAGACAAGAGCAAACACAGACCGCTGCAAGAAAGAAAAGTCAAAAGGTGTGGAAGAAGATAAATAAATGATTCAATTGTGAAGAAAGTTAATGTAAATCAAACTGTGACTAATCTGGAGATAAACTGCAGTGTCAAATGAACTTGCCATAGTAATGAGTTGCCAATAATGAAGGGTATGGTGGCTTATAGCTAGATAGATAATATCAAACTAGAAAAGGTAATATGATATAGGTGGTGTAAAGAGTACTCAATGTGTTTGTTTATGTGAGCTTGATTACTTTCCTGTGAACTTCATATAACTTAGCATTCAAATTAAGCAGACATTTGGGAAGCAAGGCAGAAAGTATGCTAGTCTGTAACCCAAAAAATCCCACTATGGATCAATAAAGTAATGGTCATTGTGATTATATGAAAAGGCATATTACTGAATATATGGCTATTCCCAAATGTGGGAATAAAACGTGTGTCATAGACTGCTGTCAAATGAACTTGATGTAATACAAAGTATTATCTAAAAAGGTATACTTGCATCAATGATGTATAGTGATCATATTGATAAGTGAGAGTCTTTAAGCAGAAAATGGCTATATTCGCTAATGTGAGAATAAAAATCAGTGAGCTTGATTGGTTCTTAAAAACTGGGCCGCTGCCAAATGAAGCAGAAGATAAAATGCCACTCTGACTTTTCCTCTGCAAAGCCTTAAGGTAATGATGCTGCATGATATCTGTTCCCAGTGCTCCATTAAGACTGTAAAGACAGCCTTAATTAAATACAGCAAGGTATTGAGACTGCGTTTGCCCGTTTTAACCTGAACAAGTCAAAGAGTAGACGCAAAGTTTAGCACAGAGTTTATCATCTTGTGTGTTGGTTCAGGGATTATCTTTTGTACACCGTCACAAGTGGTTAACTAATGTTATATTGATTTCTATTAACTCAATCCAGAGTCTGACCCCTAGCGCCAACAAAGCATTGTTGGCCGCTCACAGGATATGTGTTTAAATCACTCTATAATCACTAAACATGGTTTTATGTAGCATACATTTTTAAAATACTTGGTCCACCTGACCCAAACATCACCATGTTCAAACCAAATCGCCCTTCTTCATTCAGATGATCAGTTTGAACTTCAGCAGGTTTGTCTTAAGCATATATATTTTTGTAATTATGTACAGTACGTGACTATAGCTGTGATGATTCGATGATGATAAAACTCCTTGATGTGCCTGGAGGATTAGGTAAAGAAACCTGTCAGATCGAATATTTCAGTCCAAGTCTTGAGTTTTGAGATGTTATGTAAAAAGAAGTTCAAACTTATTTTAGACACCATAACAAAAAGTAAATCTCAAATTAGCTTTTTCCCGCTCCTGCATCTGAGTGGTTTTGTTTGGAATTAGCCGAGATCAGTCTCTTTGTCAGTCTGTCTCCCTCCTCCATTTACTCTAGCCCTGCTGATAAGCGTGTCCAATCCTGCTGATGTATCGTCTTCAGTCAAACTCTCTGCTTCTACAGTGGCCTTTCAATCAGTCAGCGGCTCTATGACCTCTGCAGTAGATCATCTCTCGGTGTCACACACAGACGAGGGAGCAGGATGTGCTCAAGATTTACCTCATAAAGCATTGATCACCCCAATCTGACTCTGACTCTACAGGACATGCTCTTACTAAACATAGAGTCAGAGTTGCTCACTAATTCTTGCAATATGGATCACAACAATCATATCGGAAGAAAGAAAAGTCAAATGTATTTCAATGTTATGGTTTTCTATCTCACAGCCGCACGTTATGACTATAATTTGCTTCATTTCCCCCTAGTTTTGATGTAAAATGTAGCCTACCAGCTGAAATTTTAACTCAATCAAACCATCTACTGTAGGCTCTGTCAAAAAGGAGACATATTCTAATTATATTTTAAGTGTTCATGTTTGTGTTATCTTATACAAGCTATATTTAGTTAGTTGTTTAAAGTGCATAAGACAGAATACAAAAACCCACACAAGCTGCTCTTTGACCTTCAGTCTACTTGACACTTCCTGTAACCACTAGACACTCAAGCATTTACTCATTATCCCAGTAATTGCCCAGTCATGCTTGTTCAGTAACCAGCCAGGGAATATGCAAGTTTAAGATTTTATATTCTGTGTGTCGTTTGCCCTT
Organism: Philypnodon macrostomus; assembly: GCA_036025475.1. NCBI lineage: Eukaryota > Metazoa > Chordata > Actinopteri > Gobiiformes > Eleotridae > Philypnodon > Philypnodon macrostomus. The sequence continues at coordinate 1,168 of JAVQKC010079025.1, read as the reverse complement.
TAGCACCTTCTGCTCGCTCTGTGAGAAATACAGTTGTTTGTGTTGTTCGGTCATTAACAACTGCAACCACCTGTGTGTCCAGTTATAGCCTGTGTCCAGTTTGTACTGGTATTAGCCTGTGTCCAGTTTGTACTGGTAATAGCCTGTGTGTGCGTGTATTGCTGTCAGAAACAATGGACTAACCACATCAGTAAAACTTCTGTAGTGCACATAGACACTTATTAAAGGGTGGTCTTTCTCACATGCTTTATAAATGTAATAAGGCCCCATTGTCCTTGTCAGCTTTTCAGAAGTGTCCAGATGGGTCCGACCAAGAGTGTTACAGCTTCTGGAGCTCTGAGGATTGAAGTGGGAAATGTGTTTCTGAAGCTGCCTGCAAGGTCACCATAGGAACTTCCCATCTTTAAAGTTCTACTAACTATGGACAATGTACCACATGTGTCATTTCTGGTACTCACTTCTAGATGTTCTGCACGTGTGCAAAAGTATTTGTGTCCAATTGTGCATGCACTCATGTGTAAAATCTGCATGTAGTGTGCATCTGTACTCAAGTGCGTGCCTCTGATGACAGCAGGCTGATTAAGCTGTTGCATAGTAATGAGCTATGGCTGTCTGTCTGGCAGCTGCTCTGACAGCCTCTTTTCACAAGTATCTCCCCCACACATACACACAAGTGGACATGCACAAAATACAACATGCAGGAAACAAGAAACATCGTTTTAAAGACAACATGGAACCAAGGGTCTGCATAAAGATCCTCTTTAGAGAAGTGCTGTAGGTCAAAGACTTAAAGCAGCTTGGCGATGATGATGATGTAACAATTACATGAAGTGATCTTTCTATGAACTCTTTGCTATGTTTTTAAAAAACCTACCAGAGGGGAATAACAATAACTGTGTTCAGTTGAATATACTGTGCGTGTGCTCAGTTGAATATACTGTGCGTGTGCTCAGTTGAATATACTATGCGTGTGTTCAGTTGAATATACTGTGCGTGTGTTCAGTTGAATATACTGTGCGTGTGTTCAGTTGAATATACTCTGCGTGTGTTCAGTTGTATATACTGTGCATGTGGTCAGTTGAATATACTATGCGTGTGTTCAGTTGAATATACTGTGCGTGTGTTCAGTTGAATATACTGTGCGTGTGTTCAGTTGAATATACTGTGC
>JAVQKC010079021.1:0-17559 GCA_036025475.1 Philypnodon macrostomus | reverse complement strand
CGTATGGGGCAGACATACGGGGCAGACGTACGGGGCAGACGTACGGGGCAGACGTATGGGGTCGTTTTCGCCGATATACACTTTGCTGTCGGGACGACAGCACAGGCCTTGTTGTTTAACCTCTTGTTTAATACCCTTTCCCCCAATTAATTCATAGTTTTGTTTCTTTTATTAACCATATATATACATATACATACATTTGGCGACCCACGTTTGGGTCCCGACCCAGTGTTTGAGAACCACTGCTCTAGATTAGATTTAAAATTACCTAATTTTGATGCAGTAGCTTTGTCCAACAAGACTACTTTACAGAGATGACACGCGTGTCAATACAAATGTATGTCCCAGGCTGTGAATACCGGTATTATTATATTATATAATGAGTTTGTTAAAAACTTCTATTTGAGTAATATTACTCTAATGTAACAATACTTTTACTGCTCTAACTAGTACCCACCCTTGATGTAAACACATTGTCCACTTTAAATATCTATTAACACATGGAGGTTCATGAAGCCTTTCGCCACAAAACAGTTTGCCCATTTTGCCAATCTTACCCTTTTTCAGACCATTTTCAAAAATACTAAAACTATGTAAAGTCACATTAATAAAATAATTGTGGCCAGTGAGTGCAGGGGGCCTGTTTATGTGTCTGTGTGTGTGTGTCGTTCTTTATTATTCCTTTTACTGATGACTTACCATATCGACAGCGGTACTGACAGACTCCATCCTTTCCGCCCATGAACTCCAGCATTGAGTCAAAGTATCCACTGACTGCCTCAAAACTTCCTCTAATTGAGTTTAAGCCCCACTCTTCATCTTCTGTCTGCGCGACACCATCAGCAGCATCTCCACCAGCGGCCTGCTCTGGAGCCGGCACCTCAGCCTCTTGTCCTAGTGCAGAAAAGGGGGCAAAGAGACCCAAAAGAACCAAGAGAACAACCCAGTGCACCATCCTTCTACTGTTGCGTGAGGCAATACTGAAACCTTACTGTGTGACAGTCTGAACTTTGAGCATACACAGGGATGGGCTAATATGTGGAGGGCCGAAGTCCAGCCTCTATCTCTTTAACACATTTGAACTGTTGTCATCAGTATTGATTAATGTGTGTGTGATAACAATAAAACAAGGGGATGCAATCAATCCGTATTAAGTATTTTGTGTGCTTTGCTGTATCATGTGTTGCCTTACTACAGCATATCCCCATAAAGGCCATTGTTAATTTATCATTTCAATTTGTTTCAGTAATTTTATTGTAATATGAACGCCGTCTAATATTTCAGTCACCTCACAGCACGGTGGTCCCAATTTTGGGTCTACCTGGATCTTTAATGTAGTCTGTAAAATGTTTTTTTTAAAAGCCTATAAAAAAGTTCTGACCTGATGCAAAGTATGTAAATCTGTCATAATTATTATTTTACTTTAGTCCCGCCAATGGCCTCTACAGCAACATCAAAACACAATTTGTGGGTGACCAATTTTTGAAATGTTTTAACAATTTCTTATTTTACAAAAAAAGAAGGGGGGAAAAACGCCAGACTACAACTTTAATTTAAGGGATAGTCACACATTTTCATGATGTGACGGTAGCAGCAAGCATCTTCTCAGCAACACGGGGACGTTGAAAATATAAGGTATGCTGTTGATCTAATATTATATTCAATTGTTTTACCATCCTATCTGTTTCTTGTTTAGCTATGCATCAGTTGTTGCTTTAATTGGCTAAACGGTAGTTAGCGCTTCCAAATCTAGCCCCACCACACTAGATTGAAAATGTGTAACATTAAAATTGTGTGTGGCAGGGTGCTGCACGTATTAATCTGTCTTTTTTCCCGCGTTAACGTTAACCGTTTATGAATTAAAAATAATCAAACTTCTCAGTTACCCCTAGATGTCGCCCTTTATCACCTATCTGTAGATTTATCAGTCTCCTCCCCTTCTTTCCATATTTGGTTTCCCCCGGTGACGTACTTGTCAAATGCGGAAGTCGACTGTCGGTCAACTGCTATTGCGCCACATGTAAACAGCGTATACCCAAACCTGTCCGTAATTTTAGACTTTTTTTTAAGAATTTTAATTTGAAGCGACCCCAATACAGTGCCTTTGTCTGTAAAAACTGAACGATTGTCTAGTTTGCGTCACTTGAGGTTTAGTTTGTTTGTATATGCTAGTCGTGCCATGCTGCCATTCTTGGAGACGGCAGCATAATCATAATACAAATGGCTTTTGCAAATCTTTTTACAAAGCTGAGCGATGTCCAGGAAGCTGTGAAGGACTCATGTAAAGCAGATTTCAGCAACAGGTAGCTAATTGTACCGTGCATTTTAAAAGTAAGATTCATTAAATTAAATCAAGCTTATGCATTTACTATTTGTTTATAGAAGCGAGTACACAAATCGAAAAGATAGCCCCTCAAGAAAAAGGAAAAACCAAGCCGAGCAGACTGCCCCCTATCTAAAGGTTCGTTTGAATTATTCTGACAACTATTAACAATGAAATATAATGTCTGGACATTTCACCTCTTTTGACAGGCATTGTTTATCCTACTGTTAAGGACTGAGTGTCAAATATTCACATTCAGGCATATCACATATATATATTTTATCACAGTATCAGTGAGTAACAATAATGACTTTGGTGTGTTTATGCTGTTCAAAATATTTTACAGATAATGATAATATTCTGCCTAAAAGTTATGATGTAATTGTACAGAACCAAAACCAAGTTATACATTTGTATATTTGTTCTTCTCTCACACAGAAGCGTTGTTTCCAGGCAGCTGCGAGTTGGGGCGTCTCCGGTGAAGTGCCTTATAACCCCAAAGATAAAGCTCTATGCCATAATCAAAGTGAAAGAGTCACAAACAATGTAAAGAAAAAGAAAAAGAAAAACAAAGGGAAGAAAAAAGAGGAGATGGCAAAAAGATACAGACATCAGAATCATCCAAATAAATACGGACGAGGCAGGAATGAACCGGTAAGTCTTTGTGATTTATTTATTTATCTATCTCAAACACATAAAAATAACATTTATTAGCAAGAAGCCAAGTCTTATTATGATTCTACTCCTCATTTACAAAATCTAGTTGACATAAGGACTATTGTTTGTTCATGTTGTTTGTCGAGAGGTTGAACAAGAGGCATATTTAAAGGAGACTGTCTTTAAATTAAGTCCTCCCCGTATTACAGTGGGTTCTCTCCAGCTTACTCCCACTATAAAATGGCATTCTTGTGTAAGGTGAGCTGACTTATTACCCCTAGTGAAGAAATTTGAGAGTGAATGGTTCTCTGTTGTATATGTCTGTATATGTGTCAGCCCTGCGACTAGCTGGCCACTTTCATAGGTATACCCCACCCAAGGCTAGTGTAGATAAAAAAAAAATAGTGCTGCATGATATGGGAAAAACTACTAGTATCACCTATGGTCAAGAGCTTTGGGTCACGAAAGGACAAGATCTCGGATGCAAGCGGCCGAAATGAGCTTTCTCCGACGGGTGGCTGGGCGCTCCCTTAGAGATAGGGTGAGGAGCTCAGTCACTCGGGAGGAGCTCGGAGTAGAGCCGCTGCTCCTCCACATTGAGTGGAGTCAGCTGAGGTGGCTCGGGCATCTGTTTCGGATGCCCCATGGACGCCTCCCCCGGGAGGTGTTTCAGGCAGGTCCCACAGGAAGGAGACCCTGGGGAAGACCCAGGACACGCTGGAGGGATTATGTCTCTCGGCTGGGAACGCCTCGGGATTCCTCCGGAAGAGCTGGAGGAAGTGTCTGGGGAGAGGGAAGTCTGGGAGTCCCTGCTTAGACTGCTGCCTCCGTGACCCGGCCCTGGATAAGCGGAAGAAGATGGATGGATGGATGGATGGATGGATGAATACACCGGGCATTTTGTCAGTAACTCCTGTTGGCTCTGTATAGGTATATATCTCACAGTCCGCCACACAGATCACAACAATGGGATTATTGAAGTGATGGAAATAAGATTATATGCTCAGAGCTGCACTTGTTGCTCGTATAATAGATTAATCAGTCGAGTTAGAGGCAAACTGTTTGACCAGGGGCAAAATGTTCTAGTTAAATCTTCAAATCGGCAGCTCGTGTGTGGGGACTTATGGTCTGCAGTGTTCAGTAGCTGTCTAATGTTATCAACAACTTTTAGATCTCTTAACAGTTTATCTGACCTCCTCACTCAACCAAGAGAGCCACTAAAGGGGACCTCTGTACAGGCTCCCTCCCTCTGGAACTCCCTGCCCCCCTGATCAATTGCCTATGTACTTTTAAAAAGCGTTTGTATGTAATGTATATAAGGCTGGCCTGTGTGTTCGACCCAAAAGACAAACAACTACAGCACATAAGACGTTTATGTTGGATCTGATAATAAAAAAAGTGTCAGAATGCTGTGTATGGGACTGCATATTAGAGTGGTGGTCATAACACAGAATATCCAATGGCTCTCAGTGTGAGGTAGGTGATCATAATGTTATATATGTGAAGCCGTTAGTGCCTATAGTTCTTAAAGTGTAACCGTAACATCATGCAACAACTTCCGGTGACAGGTTATTGTCTGCAGTTGTTTATACTGCATGAAGTAACGAGAAGAGACAAGCTGTCACCTCTCTGGCTTTTTGTGTCACTCTTTTCTCTCTCGAGTCCTCCAGTTTCTCCCTGTCTGTCTGTCTGTCTGTCTGTCTGTCTGTCCATGTGTCTTTGTCTACTATAGATCAATGTCAGCACAATCTCCTGTAACATCAACCTTTTAGTGTCTCATTGCCAAGACTTTTCACCCTGCCATCAGCTACTACTGCACAATATCAGAAAAGTCATGAATATTGAAATGATGATATGATAGAATTTTGTTCTTTTTGACATCGATAGTTCAACTCTTACCAGATTTCCATCTCAATTCAAAAGAGGGCTGCACAATCATTTGAAATCACAATTATAGGCATTACAATACCCCCTGCTTACCTGTGGGTTTAACCTCTACAAACATCTTCTGAATGGCATGTGGTTCTTGTGGAAGTTCCTTCAAGTGTTAATGCTTCCAAAGGTTTAATCACAATCGTCTAAAAAACGCAATTAGATATTTGTTTCCAAATTGTACAGCCCTAATTCAAATCATCAAGTGTTGTACGCCAGCACTATTTTGCATATGACTGCTGGCATTGGTTTGTTTACTTTTGAGCACTTTCTGTGAGAAGGATGGGGGAGGGACAGCCTCTCTGCCAGGTTACGCCTCCTTCCTGGTTGCTAGGTTATGCACGCAGGAAACGTGCCACATTGCCAGGTGAAAAAAACTACTCTGAGTAACTGTCTGAGCGTAATGTCAGATTATTTGTTTAATTTTGTGGTAATCGGGTAACAGATTTTTTATATTTTCAAAAGATAAACTAAAAATTTAAATAATATTTTCAAAAATTAAGGCAACAGAATTTCCACATCATCACATTTTTCACATAAAGCTGTTCTTACATGACACACAAGAGAGTACAGTTACTTCAAAATATGATTACTCAAGTAAAAGTAAAAAGTATTGTGCAGTAAAGCTACTCTATGGAGTACAATGTATTTAAAAAGTTACTCAAGTAAATGTGTCTGAGTAAATGTAACTAAGTGTAACTGAGTAAATGTAACTGAGTACTACCCACCTCTGCCAGGACTACACCAGAGCACAACAGACAACCAGGACTAAATAGAACTAATACAGGACCAAAACAGGAATCAAGCATAAGAAATAACAACTCATAATCTATATATTGAGACCATAACATCAGTGCAGCATATTTAATGTAGCAGTTTATGATATTGCCATATATTTATAATGTATTGTGCAGCCCTATCTCGATTGCTCCTTTCTCAGATGTCGTCCCATTCATTTTTTTATTCACTATTTTCCAAACATCCTTCTTCTGGGTATCACAATGCTCACTCCCCCGTCCTCCTGTCTGCCTGTGGGACCGTGATTGTATTAGGTTGGTTAGGCTCCGGACTCCTGCCAGTCGCTTTCAAACACTTCAGCGGGTATTATGACTGAAATCGGAGATGCCCTTTTCCAATGCGGTTAAATGCATCTACGCTGGGAGCAATGAAAAAGAGGCAGCCTTCAAAACAAAACACACCAAAAAGCTGTTAGCACAATCAATGCACGAATTAATCAACTGTGATGTTTTTTTTTCTAGTTGCAAAGATACCAAAGCAATAATTATTTATCATGTATTGAAATTGAACTTTTGAGTTATTGTCAGCAATTGCTATATTAGGTGTGACTTTGTGCTGGATTTTGCACCCACAACATCAGGACACACAAACACAGTGATGTAAGCACATTTATAGGCCTTGCAATATTTCTGCATAGAGCCAGATCCAATTTTATAATCGCAAACAAGATTTATTTTGAATGATGTGCATTACTTATCACCACAGCCATCACCACCAAACTGAAAAAGTGATGGAGACTGGAGCTGAGGATGTAAATTCCTATTGCATCTCATCATATTTCAATGTTTGTTCACAGTTTGGGAATTATTAGGTTATAAATTTGAATGTGTCCATTAATTGTCTCTCACTTCTGTCTGGCTCATAGATGATCCTGTTCTCGGCCTGCTGTATCTGCGGTCTGATTGGTGGGATCCTAAACTTCCAGTTTGTCCGTGCTTTGGGCAAAAGACCTAACTCGATGCACTCGGTCCACCTGGCGGTCATGACTCTCGCTTGTTTTGGTAAAAAGACTATATACGGATGCTTGGGTGAATTGGTGGCTCTGAAGTGCCTGTAGTGAATGGTTGTCTATGTATGTCTAGAAGGGTCAGCTCTGTGCTAACTGGCCATTGTTTGTGTACACAGCCTAGTTTTTGGCTCCAGCTGCCTGTAACTACGCAATGAAAATAAACTGAATGGTGGTTCTAGTGAAGGAGGGCAACTATATGCCTTCTGCCAATTTGCATGCCATAGCAGTCAAACAAATTGAATGGGGTTGCACGGGTTTAATTCTTGGATTGGGGCTATTAAGATACATGACATTCCCCTCTATTTATCTATTTCCTGCCAGTCCACTGTAAAAGCAAAAAGACACACAGCGACAGCAAAAGAGAGCAGTAAAAACACATAAAAAAACATATAGTCAAAGTGTTGTTAACTAATCTTTTAGGTAATCTCTGTGTCTTGATCAGGAATTTTGTCTTGCACATTGTCGACATGGCTCACCTGTCGTCTGGCAAGCTCCGAACAGCAGAGGATGTTTTTGGAAAGGGAACACTCGCTGCATCATTCTCACGAGATGACCGAAAAGGTGGGACAAACATGAATTATATCAACGTTCAGAACATTATGACTTCAGCTTCGTAGAAATGATTTTTTTTTGTGTGTTTTTTTTAAACTTCTGTTACTTCCAGCAGGAGATCCCAGACAGCTCCAGTAATGGCATCCCACAGATCTCCTACAATGGGCACACTGCAACATCACCATGACGACACAACAGTACTGTACTAAGACTAGATATATGCCCTACCCACCAATAGACAAACATAGCATGTGATTCTTTCCTCCTCTGGCATTATTGGCCTGAGTGCAGGGAGTATTTTGGGAATATCTTGCCTTGGATTGCCTTTGGTCTTCTACTGAAATAAGACCACCCTTTGACTTACAAACACTGAATTATTATGCAACTTTACTTTCATGGTCAAAACCAAAGTGGGGCAATATTCCCCTAATGGTAACCTTTAAACTATTAACCAGGAAGGTTCCTGTTTATCAGATGCCTCAAAATGATGAGCACAAAGAAGCATGCAGCTCTCTGAAGCGCTACAGCCATTTCTCTGTCTCTGTTATGGATTTATTGAATGCAGATCTTCCATCAGCTCACAGTATGTATCTATTGTCCTATAATGGAATGCTTTAAAATACAATGTTGCTCAGTATACTGTATATTAATGCGTATATATCAAATATATTGTCATATCTACTAAATCAAAGTTATTTTTATAAATGCTTCTTATAAAATGGTACTCAATTAAAGTGACAAATCTGCAGTCTTGTTTTTATAATCCACAAACAGTTCACCTCTTTACTAACATTAACATCAGTCAATTCATTTATTCATCTTCTGCTGATTCCCATTAGGGGGGTACACCCTGGACAATTTCTCTGGCCCTGCTCTAATCTATTTTACAGTTGTTTTCAGGCATTTACATTTCAAGTGCATCACCAAGCTAAAAGTGAGACTGTAATAAAAATGATTGCACTGAAGAATGTGGCTCGAGCTGCTTCCTCATGAACAGTATCTACAGTAGCTTTAACAACACCATGCTGCTCAATACCTCATTATACTGTTCATCTACTCAAGAAAGCACAACTGTGGTATGTCTGTGTCCATGTCTGTGTGTGTATGTTTTGTTGCTGACTAAGAAATTGAATCGTAGTTTATCACCGTGACAACATACAGGAGTGTGGTTCACTGGAGAGCAGTACTGTATGTATTCAAGTGGGTTTAAATGCTGAATAATGTGTCCCTAATGTAAGATGCATGAGTATTTCTCAGTCTGTGCATTATCTCTCTTTGTACTAAGTGACACCTGAGGTCACCCCAATGATCTTAGTGCCATTTGCAGCAGGTATGAATAGAAGAGAGAATCAATATGTGCACGTCTAGTCAGCTTACAATGCCCTACCAAAGCAGTTCACCTGTTATCTTCTTTGAGTACGTTTTTAACCTTCCGGTATCCAGGTGTGCTTTTTTTTGGCACACTTGGCACTTTATGTAAGAAAAAATTCTAGTATTCTTTATTATTTACATGTACAAAATGCCAGAAGGTGTTTATTTGTGCATGATTTTTCAAACCCAGATCCAGCCAATAACATAAGTTTTTGTAAACAAGAGATAATGACCGTTGTTACATCTGCCATTTAGACATAAACAATACATTTTCTGATTTCTGGAGCTGTGACCTAAAGGTTTGTATGTATTTTTACCTGTGACATATTTGCTCGTTTGGTTTTCAAATTAATTTTTTCAATGGCTTTTCAAGGCAAAATGTCATGAATATGAATATTTGACAAAAAATGCAAATTGGGAAATGTTGGTGCCAAACAATGACATATGCCAGGCTGCAAAAAACAAAACAAAAATATTAGCAGTTTCATGAAGTATAATGAAAATAAACCATTATTTATGTTTTTTGCTATAGAAAATTGCAGTGACATTATGATAACAATATGGCATCCGAAGGGTTACTTTAAATGCCATGTTTTGTGTATGAAGTCACTGCATTTTTATTGAAAAAAAAAACAACAAATAATGACATTATTATAGTATACTACATAAAAATGTGAATGTTTATGATTGCAGGTAGTATTGCAGGCATATATCAATGACAACATTGCTAATTTGTATTATTTGTGCTAGATAAAATGTTCAACCCTATGTCGGTACAGAGGGATTATTTGATCTAGCACAAACAATAATAATGCATATTAACCAATGTAATTATTGACATATGACAACTTGCAAATGACAAAACAGAAATTATATACATTTTATGTGGCATACTGGAAAATATATATTTTGTGTGTTTTTTGTGTACAAAATTGTGGGTTGTAAATTATAGTTAGTTAAAAAAAAACTTTTATATATATATATATATATATATATATATAGTTACAGCAAAAAATAGGACAAAAAATAAACTTACTTTTTTTAATGATTTTATTTTATGATAAGTCATATTTAGGTGTGCTTTTTTGGCACAGGTGTAACCAAAATGGGAGGGATGCCCGAGGGATTATATGTGGTTTGTTTACATATTATTATTCATCATCCAAATATAGCAGATATTGACTGATTATTTAGTTACTCACTTTTTCAAGTTCTAGACCTTATTTCCCTTTCCTTTATAAAGTCGTTAATGCTTTTAAATACGTTCAGTGCATTATTCTCCACTAAACACATATAACTATGTTTTCTATACTACTCCTAACCAATAGATGGGGGCTGTATCACCTCCCTGAAAGCGGATATCTCTTTTGTTGTACTTCCGGTGGCTCTCTTTACGCAGAATGGCGAACTCTCAGCACGCTGAAGATAACTCAAATCATGTGAAAATGCCTGGAGATATTACGGCTACCTGCTCCCCGGACACAGAGGCCGCTGCCTATGCCTCTCCCCCGGGAGCAGCGTGCTCAGTGCCGTCCTTCGCCGCGGCCTCGGAGCTGCTGTCTTCGCCGTACTCGTGTTTGTTCATGGACATGCACCGGAGACATATAGCTCTCCCACCCATGTACCTCAACAAGAAGAGAACGGGGATAAAGGCGGAGCTGGACGCAGAGCTACTCAGGTTCTCACAGAAGTAGGTTAAAACTATTTTGTATGTGGTTATTGCTTTGGCTCAGTCAACAACACAATGGATGTATACTTTTGGGCTAACCAATGCCCCACGTCCATGTTTATGCAGCCTATTTGTTTTGCAGTCTGAACGGAGTACCCGTAGCATATGACAACATAAGGATAGTGGGACACCAAGGGGATATCCACGATGACAGTGGTTACATCCACATGAACATAGAAGCCAGCTTTATTGTGTTTCAGCCGACGAAAGGCCAGCAGTTACTGGTAAGATACGAATATTTACAAGTGGTTCTCAATCTGTGGTTCAGGTACTTTTGATGGTACTCTGGGACCTTGTGTTTCTGCTCTGGTATTGGGCTTGAATTGGATGTGACAAGGGGGGAAAATGAGAACTGCTTTACATAATCATTGAAATTTGAATGTGACCAAATAATATTAAAAGATACACATTTTCAATTTTCTCAACACTACTGAAAGTCAATGTTTTCTTTGTCTACATTCTAGGGTAGAGTTAACAAGCTGGGGATGAACCATGTGGGCTGTCTTGTTCATGGCTGCTTCAATGCCAGCATGCCAAAACCAAACCTGGTTTCTATGGAAACGTGGAGAGATGCAGGGCCCCAGATTGGGTCAGAGCTGGAGTTTGAGGTGACAGCACTGGACGCAGATACTGCAGGCGTGCTGCTTATCAGAGGGCGGCTTACTAGGACCAGGCAAGTATCTCTAGCAATAACTATCTAAATGTAATAAATATGAGAGAGCCCTTCAGAAAGAGTTCTCTGGGATCTGGCACACAACCTGTTGACAATTTACCAAAGTTTCAGGTTTCAGTTTATTTGGCATATGCACATTCAACACAGGGTCTAAAAATGCAACGAAATGCTTTGGATCGAAAGAACCGTTAGACTCGCTAAGATACTCATGAAGTACTAGTAGCATGCAGTAATAGTACATGGTAAAAAAAAGTGTGCAAAAAGATGTGTGTAAGAAATAGTACAGCCAAAAGATTCTGACACTCGGACACTAAAGTCACACATGCAATGGACCAACCTTAACAAAACACAGTTTGTGTCCCACTACAAAAAAAACAAAAGTATTATACAGTACAACTGGTTTACTCCTGCCTCTAACATAAAACATATTTGTGTGTTTTAGGGTGCAGGAACTGCTGGCTATAGGTGAAAGCACTCTGTCTACTGTACAGCAGCCAGACGAACCTGATGCAGAACAGGCCCCAGACACAAGTGAGGCACCTCCTGAAGAGCCTACAAAAAAGAAGAAGAAGAAGAAAAAGGACAAAGAAAAGATTCAAGAAATCAAAGAAGAAGAACATGAGGTGACATTAACGGCTGCCTTCACTTCAGAGCAGGACACGAGGCTGGAGCAGGACACGAGGCTGGAGCAGGACACGAGTTTGGAGCAGGACACAACACTGGAGCTGAACAGGACAATGGATGAAACAAACGGAAACGTGGTGAAGAAGAAGAAGAAGAAAAAGCAAGACAAACACATCAAAGAGGAACCGGAGGAGATCGAGCTGCCGTCTATGGAGGTCCATGGAAGTGACTCGAGTGGGTACCTCAGCGACAAGCCCAGCAAAAAGAGGAAACACCAAACTGAAATGACACCTGGTTTACCCGAAGAGTGTGAATTGCCAAAAAGCAAGAAGAAAAGAAAGATTGAGCTGAAAAGGGAAATTGAATAATAAAAATAAATGTAAATTAAAGATATAGCAGATGATGGTGCTGACAGCAGATGGAGAATGTGTGCTCTGCTGAAATAAGACATTTCTCAGAATGAAATCTAACGGGGTGGAGGAATTCAAGCAGATTATATTTATTGCAATGTAGTACCCTGACACTGCCTAAAGGGGGAGCCAAAGTCCTAAGTACTTTTGTGTATGGGACTTTATTCTGACGGGGTAACTGTCAACTTCATATGTTGTTTTGGTCCGCTCAGGAACCATGTGTGAAAAAGATAGTGCCTTCCGTTTGGTGCACTTTATCACAGTAACGCAACAATCATCAACCTTACAGAAAGTCAATATTTTTCTAAAAAAAACAAACAAAAAAAAGATTCTATTGCAACATTTTATGAACAAAATAATTGTACAAAGATGACTGTTTGGAGGTCCGACCCATTAAAGGCATGTTTTGACATGACGACGTGTATGATTTTTTCTTTGACGTTACCACCATTTAGGGTGTGAACTGCATTATTATGACAACGATAGGGACTGTTGTGAACACTGTAAATTACTATATATATTTTACTTCCAATTGCAGTAAACTAATGGCTTTAGGTGGGCAGTCTTAATTATTTCAGAGGTGCTAAGATAAAGAGCTTACCTCAAGCAGCTTATAAATGGTAAATAAACAGTAGTAATTAACAGGACCATACTGTCAGTAACGATGAGATTATCCACTCTTAATACTACAATCTAATGTTCATTTCACTATGCATAGCCAAACGAAACCCAAACTAGGAGCATTTGGAGATTTCAGACCCACTCATCAAGGCATTGGCTCTAGTATCTTGTAATGACAATAATATGAGCCCCCCAACACACTGTACTCAAAACTCAGATTTTCTGGTTCAGGGCTAAATAACAACTCTGTACAGATACATTTGAATTTGACTTTCCTTTATACATACCTATAATTTTTACATACATAGTTAATGGCACCTGTACCCTCACACCTCCCTTATATCGATTTGTCATCCCATCACTCTCACAGCTATACACCCCTCCTCTGCCCCCTTAGAGTGTCTCTCCTTCTCCTTGTCTGTCTGATTTATTTGAGGCGGTGCGCAGTTCACACACATTCCACTATGGGCCCCCCCTCCCCTCCTTCCCATCCTGCCACTGGACTCTCATATCAAGGCTTACTCATTTATCTTCATAATCCTCTGATGGAGAGAGTAAAGAAAGCTTGGCCAAGGAGATGAGACAATAGGAGGGGTGTTGGCTTCGTTGAGTGGGTCTTTTTGCACTTTCTGGTTTTATAACTTCACTTGTTTTTTCGGAGCTTGCACCCTGAATGGCAAAATTATTGTTATGATATCAGAAAACAATTTACTTGGTCCTATATTGAGACCATGTATAGCCCTGGTTAAGGCCCAGCACAGACCTTGTTGAGTCCTACTGAGCTACTGGGTTATCCCATATCGCTTGGTGGTCAGATATGGTGCAGTCCTAGCTTCTTTCTCTGATTTTGGGTCAGAATTTCCAACTTCCTACATGAAAGAGTTTGTGTGGAGTCGTTATGGCGAAGAACAGACCCTGACGCAACCATGTCCCGGACACTAGTGCCACACACTTACTGCAGACAAGCCACATTCACAAAACCACAATCCACAAATCCTCCATCTTTGCACACTCCCCTCTCTCTTGGCCAAGCCTAATTAGTTATGTGGTCAGCACCGCTCTGTCCCATAGCCCCAAATGGCAGCGGGTCATAAAACCTTAAGTGTTCCACCAGTCAGAGCTGTGGAACTGTGGCTATATATTTTCTCCTACACGCCAAGGCTGACTTATATCAAAGCACATCTCTCACAGGCCTACTGGCATCCATGAAATCACTTTATGGCATTTTCAAAGGAATTTCAGCGTGATTTTTTGGCACTTCTGCTTTTCTTCACGGGTCCACATCGCTCTCTCAGGTAGAAGAAACATGCACAGAGGAGCTCCCAAGAGGCCAAGAGTCTACGCATATGTATACAAGCACAAATGCACAAGCACAGTTAACCCCAAAAGTAAACTTTACTTTCGGGTTAGTGAGGCTTATTCCCACAGTTAGTTGTGTTACCAGGGCACCCGACACCCATGGCCCTGCCCTCGGTAACCCTGGCGACGATGGACGGGTCTTTCCTGTGACACTAGTATGCCCAAGAGAATAGAGTTTGGGATGAGGTGCTTTTCCTCTTTCACACTTGGCATACCTTTGATACAGTACTATGGTCAAACTGTGGTATGGTACCGCTGGCGGTACTTTTTTAGTGGTATTCAGGAATTTTATGCCATTTTCTGGAAGGTGGGAATTTCACTTTGTCTAGAATATGTTCAGAGCTGGTTTATACTTTTAGCCCATGTTCTGGTTCTTGTTTAGACCTGGTTTAGTCTTATATTGCACTTATTTGAGGATATTCTTATTTTGCATTATCTACTTTATTTTGTGCTTCATACCCGGGTTAGTCCTGGTTTAAGCTTATTTTATCCAATAAATGTACCCTACTTCAAAAGCCAAATATTTTCGGAGAAATCCCTGATATAGTATCTAAATTATCTTTCATTTATCTGTGCCAGCAACTATGGGACTTAGGTGGGGTACACGCCAGTTAGTCACAGGGCTGGCAGACACTGACAGACTAACTCAATACAAGGGAGCTAGAGAACCCAGATAGTACCCTCAGTAATACAGGGAGGACATGCAGAATATTGGCCGGTCTGAGGAGTGCACCACAACCTCTTTGCCAACCACAAATAGGGATCATGCGTATTTATAAACAAAATTACCCTAAAAGCCCATAAAATTCTAATTGAAGAAACCAGGCCATACCACTAAAGTAAGCTTCACCACGAAAACAACAATAGGCTTTAAGCCAATTGCAAAGATTAGTGGTTTTATAATGAGTCTGTGTTGTTGTAGAGTTTTTGTTTTTAGGTCACATCAAAACTGCCAAATAATCAAAGGCAACATAAAAAAAATAAAAAATAAAAAATCCAAAGCAAATGCACAGATTAAATTTGTGAAAACATGGAGAATAGTTCTGCCTTATCTAAAGTTATTATTTTAATATATTTCACACACTATTTGAACCATACACTGTATATGTTATTATATGGTTATTGACATTTGTGAGGCCCCACAGTCCCTCATGTGATGTCTGCACGTCCTCCTTTCTGGGTACTATTGCTTGCTTCCTCCAAAATATACACTGATAAATCTAAATAGCCCACATTCAACAGTTGCCTATTTGAACCTTGCTTAAAACTGGCCTGTGTTAAGGGTGTACCCCGTTTCTAGCTGCTGGCGGCTGAAGCCTCATGCAGCAACCATGGGCCTTAGGCGGGGTATAACGGTCACAAATCCTTCATATTTGCACGTTTCTCAGAAAAACGGTACATTTGGATCCAGGCTGTGTGTTCTGCCCTGGCCAACCGGTGCAACTAGATTAATATGGCTCAATATAATCAGCATTTAATGGGAGGCTCATATGTGTCTAGACAGTGTTCACCTCAGACCAAACTCCTACACCCAAAACTCTGGCAGAAAAGGAGGAGGGTAAAAATGAAAAGGATTAGTTATTATCTTAAATATGCAGCTATAATATGACAATCACATATAGAGACAATGCCATAGGTTACAGAAAGAATGAGCCAAATATGAGCATGCCCATGACTGTTATAGAGGCTATGCAAACACTATGATTTATAGTGGAACAACAAGCTAATATAAAAAATGAACTTTTATTCCACCCTTGTATCTTGGGAATATAAACTAAGATGAGAGCGGAACAGCTTCAAGAATAAACTAATATTATATTACTCAAGTAGAAGAAAGGGTCTAATAATAAATAATGAATAAACATCTGACCTTTTTTGTTTTGATGTGATTAGTCACACAAAAATATAAAAAAAGCAAAATGATGGTAAAAAATAAATAAAAAATGACATTTACAAAATTAAGATGCAAGATAATTAACAACTATTTACAAATATTTTTTCATCACACTACATAAAACCGCATACAAAGATTGATAGGCAAAAAAATACTTCTTGAAAATAACATTACAGTAGAAGTAAAAAGTAAATATAACTGAGTACATGTAACTTGTACCTACCCACCACTGAGAGGAATGTACATGGCATATCAGCACACCCACACAGCCTCCCAAAACCACAGCAAGATAAATAAGCCCAAAGCAGCAGAGCAAAAATGCATGTCTCTGGAAAATGTGATCTCATGTTTAGTTGTGTTATAATACCCAGGACTCACGTAAATAATGGATTTTTTTTCTTTTTATGACAACTCCTGTCAATGTGCAGGACTGAGGGTGCATATGCAAACGTAAGGGTTCGACTGGAGGGGGTAACATGGGCGGCCGATAGAGATGACCATAAGCGCATTACTTGAGCTTATTGGTGGAAAAACACTTAGAAAGACATTAACAAGACCATGGAGCTCCCTTGATCAGTGAACCATCTCGCTCTGGCAGCCGCTTCAATTCACTTTTAAAGACCACATTAGTCAAAAGTGTTCCGCAAGAAAAACAACACACATTTTCCCTTAGATCATAGTTCTTCTTCTGATACACAGAACTGCTTCCATGGTTTTGCACAAACACAAGGCTATATTCAATTATATACTGCTTTATAAAGACACATCTATCTCCCTAGTGATTATGATTACCAGCTTTCAGTCTCTCTAAGATCCAGTGGACTATTGTCTAAATTACAATTCAGTGTGGTGTTTACAGTTAGGTCCAAGAGAAACATGACCTTTGACCGTAAAGGGAACACATTCCACTGAAGGAGCCACCTGTTTGATCAGCAGTAGCTCACGAAAGCACTTCTGAGTTTAAACCTCAAGATGATATTAGTGTCGAAATGTTTTACTTATAATAAAATACTATCCACATATGTTTACTATAAGCTGTAGTGTACCGGTCTTAAGATGACTTGGTTTATGAACATCATAAAGAGAGCAGAGGGTACGGTATTGTGTTTTGTCCCGATAGAGGAATGTGTTCTGTGTGTTTGACCCATCCTGATTGTGTCAGGAGCAGTAGGTGATCACTGTGTAGCATTAGTCTTTTGGCAACTGGGAGTACTCAGAAGAAACCCACCCAGACAACAAGAGAACATGCCATTGTTTTGTCTGGGATTCGAAACTTTTGTGCTAACTTAAGAACCACTTTGCTACATTCATTGGTAATTTGATGTTGCAATAATTTTGAAAAACTTTGGCAAGACTTTGAAATATTGGGTAGTACTCAGTTACATTTACTTGAGTAACTTTTTTAATAATTGTCCTCCATAGAGTAGTTTTACTGCACAATACTTTTTACTTTTACTTGAGTAATCATATTTTGAAGTAACTGTACTTTTACTCGAGTAAAATCTTGGAAATCTAGAAAGAGTAAGAGTACTTTTACCCACCTCTGTGTGTCATGTAAGAACAGCTTTATGTGAAAAATGTGATGATGTGATGTTTCTTGTGCCTTA
>JAVQKC010078992.1:0-32956 GCA_036025475.1 Philypnodon macrostomus | reverse complement strand
TAGCTCCCTGCACTGGCCCCACCTGATGCCGCTAAGTGATATAGGTCCAGGTGGAATCCCAATTAAGCGCAGTACAGAGGCCGCGCACCAGACTGCGGCTCGGCCTGACGCGACGCGCTGGGACCGGGCTGCAGCTGGAGGAGGGGAAAAGAGCGCGCTTTTGGGGCGGCACAGGCGGCAGGAGCGGCAAAAACAGATCTACCGCTGAGAGGCTTTGGGAAAAGATGGATAATCATAATATAACCTATACATAAACACATTTCACATTTAGCCTATATGAAGAATCTCAAGTTTGCACGTCCTAAACGCTTTTACAACATCTTTGTGAGTTATTGGGCAACAATTGACTAGACTATAGCCTATATTTAGGGCCATATCGACTAGCATATTTTGATTCTTAATAGGCAATTTAGCTTTGAAGGCCACTAAAAATAGACCAACAAAACAGCAAGTTCATTTCAAATTGATCTTAGCTTGAGCTCATGTGTACAGTTGTGTACAGTTGTGTACAGGTTGTGTATTGTTCAACACATCTCTCTTGTGCTCATCCATATCCATGTGTGACTATCTAAACCATATCTTGTCTACAGGTCAAGTGCATTTGTATGTAACTTATCAACGTGAAAAACAAAAACAACATTATATGACTCGTGAGATGTAGAGAAGCCTATATCTTTGATCGATTGGGAGCGAAGTTTGTGCTGATAACTTACAGTAGGCACCTGTCATGTGAAGTAAAGTGTATCGACTCCAGCCAAAGGTAACTTATACAACAATTTGGTAGCCTTTGGAGAGGCAGTGGTCTATGAGCACTGAGCCGCGCACTTTGACACAGTTTTGAGCAGTGTTGCCTGGAGATGTGACGCTGTAGCGCTGCGTATTATGGAGAGCCAATATCGTCTACTTCTGCATTAGAAGCGGAAAGAACTTCACAGAAATGGTGAGCCTTGAAATGCAATTATACGGATTATTGGTATACACGCGTGTTTCTTGTGTTAGATTTGCGAACTTCCACGATAGGCTGTTTAATCTGTCATAACCGTACACAGACTGCATTAACGACTGTAAATACTCGTGTTTATGTTTTAGATTGACCCTAAAGCCTACCTAATACAATTGCATAGGACTGTTTGTGTTCAGAGATTTGCAGACCTTGTAGCGAGTGGCTGTTTCTGTTTTTCGATTATTAGGCTGTCAAACCAGCCTGTTTGACCTCTACAATCAACCAGAAGTGGGTAAAATACCGTAAAAGTAAAATTGCTCATTCACATAATTACTCAAGAGTAGAAAAGTACTGGTGAAAAAACTACTCAAGTCCTAAGTAACAGTTTGAGCGTAATGTCAGATTATTTGTTTAATTTTGTGGTAATCTGGCAAAAAAAATAAAAAAATAAAAATAAAAATCATATATTAAAATATTTTTCAAAAGATAAACTAAAAAAGTATAGGCTAAATAAAAAAAATCTAAAATGAAGGCACAAGGAACAAAATATCATCACCATCACCATAAAGCTGTTATAATACATAATAATGTCATAACACACATAGGTGGGTAAAAGTAACCTTTCAATAAATGTACTCAAGTAAGTGTATAGTTACTTCAAAAGTATAAGTAAAAAAGTATTGTGCAGTAAAGCTACTCGTAGAAGTTATTCAAAAAGTTAATGTAAGTAAATGTAGCTGATTACTAATTACCTAACTGCCACTCACTGAATATAGTGTCCCATATATTCACAATCCCTCCTCTGTACATGTCCCATATATTCACTATCCCTCCTCTGTATATATATATATATATATCCACAGTTACTACTATAGTTAATTTGTGAAATAGTTGTAAATATATTGTTTATTCATCAACTATATTATAGTTAAAGCCTATGACCACATAAAGTTGTGCTTACCTGTGGCGATCCAGGTAACTGCCGAATGACTCAAATCTGTAAAAATGGAAGAAAGCAAGTATAGCTTAAATTATAACAATGATAAAAGAAAAATATATTTTGATCGAGATAAAACATTGCATATTATTATAAATACATTCACTATCTAATAACTAGTTTAAAAGTTGTGACAATAGGATCAGTGATATTGAGGTTTTTATCCACAAGGACCAAGCAGTGGTCCACTTCAAGCCTGGACTGGTCTAAATTAATCTAATAATATTCCTCACCTGTCTGTCCAATGAAATCTGAAAAAAAAAAAAAAGGTGTGTTAACAAACATCATATTTATTTGAGAATCACTAGAAATATGAAAATTAAAAGCACTCACTGTCCATTTGCAAAGAAATAAAGTGAAAACAGTAACACGCTGCAGTATTTCCACCGCTCCATGTTGCAGTCTGTAGAAACCAGCAACTCTCGTCTGCTCAGTTCATGCGTATTTTAGAGGTGAAGGTCCAACACAAAACCTATACCAGACGTGTTCGACGTAACGCACCGGCCACTTTATTAGGTACACCGACTTACCTGCTCGTGAGCTTAAATTACAGCAGGATTTAGTTGAGACGGACCATGTTTGTTTACATGGTTTTACGACTAAGTTTTAGACTTTTGTAAATGTTTTATTAGGTGCATGTTTTCCTCGCAGCAGCTCCTCTATCTGCCTCAGAGACGATCGGGGTGTGTGTAATATTAACGTATACATATAGGCCTAGTGTCTCTCTAGAGCACAATAAAGGACTGTTAACTGAGGATAAGATGATTTTTACTTTACATTAAAATACCCACTTATTTGGCCCACCTTAACAATTGTTTTATTTCTTTACGTTTTTTAGTCTCGTCCGTCAGAATATAATAAGAAAACTAAAGTTTATTATTTAACGTTTTTATTTTAAAACCAGACCTATATATATATATATATATATATATATATATATATATAAGATTCACATGATTGAACACAGTCAAACTTAGTTGAATTGTTCTTTTTTATTTTAAACTGTTGTTAGAAGGGTAAAGACCTTATATTACAGTTCTACATCAAGAAACAAGTGAATCTATGAGTAAAAAGCCATAGTTATTTATACAGTATCTGTTGCTGAGAAATATCCCATATTAGGTATTTAACAAACTAATGGTTTACACTCATGTTAAGATTGAACAGGGACATGCCCAGGATTGAGGAGCTTGTACAGGGACTAAACCAGGGTTGTGGTGAGCAAAGTTCTGGGGGTGTATAAATGATAAAGAATCAAAAGTGTCATGTCAAAATAAAATACTGTAAAACTTCCACAGAGAGATCATTGCTCCTGTCTGCCTCTCCAAACTGGGACTGTGCTGACAGTAGAAATACAGTATCCCAGACAACGTTACTCAATACTCAACATTTTTATTATTTTTTTTAAAAATGGTAGTGAAATGTCTCATTGAGCATCGTCTGAGTCTGAATCACTATAATCTGCCACTAGAGATGTGCGTCCCACAAAACAAATGTCTTTCTGCTTTTTCACGTCGTCGTCTCCATTTTGTGTTTTGTCCAAAGTGGAACGCTCCTCATTGTGTCCCACTGTATTTGTCTGTAGTTGCTCTCTTGTGATGGTAGTGGATCGTTCGAGTTTAGGCCCGTTTACTGGTCGCTTTCGGATCAGAGCGCCCTGTGATGGACACAAAGCTTTAGCCACAGCCGCCTCTTTGCCCTGTTGACCCAGTCTTTGAAGCAGACTCCCAGCGGCGCCCCCTGGAGTTGAGGGTGAGGAGGAGGAGTTGAACCATGAGCGGTTGGAGATCTCCCTTCGTTTGCTCAGCTGGTTGTCTTCATAGGCTGAAAGAAAGCATGACAGTTACGTTGAAAGGTTTTGTATGGCATTAAAAAGGTCTGTAACCCTGATCCATAATGTAAAGGAGGTAATCTGTCATAATTATTATTTGACTTTAGTCCCTCCCCTGGCCTCCTTATGGACTACACCTTTAAGACAAGCATGAAGTTGGCACTAGATCCAATATCCAATTTTATCAAAAAAATAAAAAAAATATTTAGCATGGAGCAGGCGGTCCATGATACTGACATGTAAAACTATTCATCATACAACAAGAGATTTTTGTAGTGAATTTGCAAACTGCCGGTATGTATGTTCTGTAATGTAAATATGTAGTCTGCCAAGTACCATTTATTAGCTTAAAACCAGGACAAACCCACGTCTAAACCAAAAAAGTCAGGTGTAAACCAAGGGTATTCTGGGACGAAATAAGGACTAAATTGTGTCAGGACTACAAAACAGGTCCAATCCAGTTACTAAACTATGAATTGTCCAGAAGTAGTAAGCCACTGTTGCAGAATCTTACAGTCTGGAGTAGAGTAGGTGAGCAGTGCAGCCAGTCTCTTGTCCTCCGCTCTCTCTGGGAGCAGAGGGATGGACAGATTAGTCCTGAGTCTCACAGCATCGTCCTTCTCCTCCTGTTCGGCCAAAACCTTCTTCTCAGTCTGCAAAAAACACAATAGGATATATTTAAAGCTGTGGTCTGTAGGATTTTGAACAAATAAAGAATAAGCTAATTAAAATTGTTTATTCATTTACACAAGTATTATATTGGGCGCAATCTTAAGGTACACTTCAACCCACTTCAAAATTCTGTATAATATAAGTCATTTGTGTTTACATTTTCTTAGGTGATTTTTTTAATTTTTATTTATAGATTATATCTCCAATTTGCTTACTGCAAAATGTACTGCTCAAAATAAACAGTAGGGGGAAAGAAATAAAAAGTAAAATTATGACATATTATGCATTATGATTACCTACTTAACAATTTAAGCATTCGTCTTCAAGCTATTATTGTTTTTTTACTTTTATTAAACTGAGATTCAGAATCTCATTTACAGTGGAGTCCTGGACCCAATGGAGAACCTATTGTACATGTTTCTACTGGTAAGAAAAACCTGAATACCCAAAGGAAACCTATGCAGGCACGGGGAGAACGTGCAGCCCAATTTAAACTGTGATTCATCAATTAAGCAGTGTGCAGTTATTTTGTGCCATACTCTGAACTTCTTGCGGAGGACGCTGTTGAGCTGAAAGTCTTCCTTCCATCCAGACTGAAGTTCCTGTATCTCGGAGAGAGAGGGCAGGGCTCGCTTCAGCTTTTCTTTGTCCTTTCCACCATGATCCAGTTTGAACATGGCATCGGTCTCCAGCTTCTCCTTCTCCGAGTGCTCTGCCACACATCTGGACATTAGTGACTGGTCTTCATCTAACCCTATTCCTCTGCATCCTCTCAAACCAACTCACTTCGTGTGCCCTTTCACTATATCTGTAAATCTTCTCTATGGTCTTCATCTAGGCCTCCTGTCTGGCAGCTCTAACCTCAGCCTCATCCATCTACTCGAGTGTGAACTTAACTTACACAAATCTATTTTACATTCAGTTATTATTAGATCAGTTGTAATAATAATAATAATAATAATAATTGTAATCTTTTAAAATGTCTCTTTTTTTCTATGATTGGTTGTATCATTCAAATTTTGTAGTGTAGTGGATACATAATGACATAATCTAATAATGTGTTTACATGTTTACATATGGATACAGGATGGGTGCAGTTTACTAACATATATTATACTTTATGTAGATTATTATTATACATCAGGTTTAGAAGCAGCCAAAAGAAAAGCCAGTAAACATCATTCTCAACAAACAAAAAGCTAGTCAGAACTCACCTTATTTATGTATAAAAAATACATTTTAGAGCAGTTATGCTGTGATGTTTTTTTAGGTTTTTCCTTAAATAAAAAATAGGAAACACTGAATTGAAATATTGCCAAATATCAGCCTAGTATGTTTATATTGCTGCATCCCTAGTATGGTTATGTGTGTATTGTACAGTTGTGTAGTTGTTTACCTGTGGTGAGGATCTGCTCGTTCTGCTCCATGTCCCATCTCTCCTCTTTGCGCTCGGCTCCGCTAACGATCACATAGTCACAGTTCTGAGGGTCCGTCTGCATCTCAATGTAGTTCACACACAAGTGGCATTTCATCCTGAATCTGCAAAAAACATACCACAAACTCAGTTACTGATACGATCAGGGCCTTGAATTATTTAAATCTAAATCAGGATAAATAGGGAAAAATGGTAAAAACTTTGTCTGAACCAGGACTAAACCAAGGACAAGAAATTACTTTAAACAATTATTCATTAGGTGAAGTGTGTGTGTGTATATCTATAGTGTTGTATATTAATCAAATGAATTAAATTAATTAGTATATATTAGTTCTACAGTATTTTATTCATTTTAATCTATAACTGAAGAATGTATTAGCTCAAATGTAACATAGCTTTTAAAAATAATCTCAAGCCATTAACTTGCTGTATGACACAATTTAAATTTAGACCTATTTATACATGTTCCCCTTATTTATTTAGTTACTTAATAGTGAGGACCCGTAACTGAAATTCGATTAATTGCACAGTCCTTCGAGGCAGTAGTATATACCTAAAATTCCACTAGAGATGGAATAAACCAGGATTATACCAGGCACTAAACATGGACTAATCTTTAACTACACTAAGTGGTACCTCTACCGCAGTTTGAGAAGCACTGGCCTATGTTACCTGTAGATTGGCGTGGTGTAGTAGTTCCCCACTTTCTTCTTCTCTGCGTTGTACCGAACCCCTACAAAAAATAAATACATTCATCTTAAGCTTCTTCGTCTTAAAAATTTTAGGAGTTATGATTGGCTGGAGCCTAGCAACTATGGGCCTTAGGGTGTAAAATTACATTCTACTACATGCTACTCCAACACATTGCTCCTAACTTACCCATCCCAATGTGGTTTTTGCAGCCATCACACCAGATGTTGTAGGGCATCTCAAACCTGACAGATAAAAAAAAAACACAGGGTAAAAAAAATTAAAAAGAAAAAAAACTTAAAGATAATCAAATAATAATAATGAACTAATTGTTGTTACCTGATGATGAGGATGCCCTGAGACAGCTTCCTGGCCCTCTCTCGAAGGGCATGGGTTTTGTGGTAGCCATTGAGAGACCCATGCTACAAAAATTGAATAGTAAAAAGATTGCAATACAAAAACGAGTAACTTAAGTAGCAGTGAAGCAATGATTGTGGACAAACCTTGGCTGGATCGAAATCTGGTGGGTAATATTTGTTTGTTCCTTTTCTTTCACCCTTAAAAATAAATGTAACAATATGTATTCTGTGACCATTATTATAAATACAGTCATATCAGGTTATCCCAACAACTATGGGCATGAGGCAGAGTACACATTCATCACGTTCATCACACTTACCATTGTGCCGTGTGGGCGTTATCAGTGCAGCGGGATCTTGAAATGCCTAGAAAGTTGGAAGACCATAAAAAACACTAATAATTATTGCTAACAGTCACATGGTATTTTTAAGAGATATAGGAAATAATCTATTAAGCAAAATAAAATAAAAAAATATAATCCAGGACTAAACCAGAAATAAACTAGGACTAAATTATTAGGTGTTGATTCGCTTCGTTTATATAAAGAACCTTTAAAGTATGATCGTCCCCACGCGTTAGCTTTAGTCACTGCAGCTAAATTATCATCAGTTATCTCTACATTAGACCAAGAGAGAACACATTAACGACACTGAAATGTAAGTCCCAAAGTGTACGACCATACAGAATTTTTTTGCAGTTTAGATAAATCTTTATGATCTGAGCAATTCTGCAAGCAACTAAAGCTAGCATATTGGGCAAATGTTAGATAATAGGGCAACAAAATGACCGATAGCGTACAATTAGTCCACAAATGACGGCATACGGCAAAACTGTAATGTGTGTTATTTTTTTGCTTCAAAAATATGTAGCTTTCGTAACAGTTTAAGCAAGAAAATCCTTACCTTTGGCCTAAAAGGAGCTGAAAAATACCCAAACACCAGACGATTGTACGTAACTTCCGGATTATTCTTCATATGTTTATTCTAGTGATGCTACATTACCGCCACCTAGTGTATTTTTACATCTTAAAATTAAATAACACATCAAAATGAAATCTAACGAAATATTGTATAAATGCATGAAAGTAGCCAACTGAATAAAAGTAAGTAAAAAAGTAATTGTGATTTTACAGAGACCTATAGAAAGCGTTAACATTTTGTCGTTTCTGGTGGACTACTGATAATTGCATCCCTTGAATTTGATTCATACTTGGTATTTACGTTGAAATATGACTCATACTATGAAATCATTGCTTTTAATAAAGATACATTTTCATAATGTTATATTTTACATTTTATTATTATGCCAGGTCAAATGCTCTATTTTTTGTTTATAAAAATGTGTGTCCCCGTTTTTTGGTACAGAAATCTGGTCAAAAACGCGGCATGAGTAGTTGTAGTGCGCTTTTCAGCAGGGGACCCAAATTCAGCAAAGCACCAGAAGTGACGCACGGTCACATTTTAATCCAGGAAGTTAAAACGAAAACGTGGTGCCTCCTCATACAGAAGACACATCTCGTTTATGGCAGTAAATGGATTGTAAAATGGAGAAACATAAGCGCTATATCTGCTCTTTTCAGGGATGTACTGCCTCTTATAACAAACAATGGAAACTTGACGCACATCTTTGTAAACACACGGGGGTGAAGCCGCATACGTGTGGACACCAGGGCTGCGGTAATGCCTCAATATGCGTTTATAGACATTGACATGATTATTATTATTATTATTATTATTAAGTATTTGTGTGTATTCTAGCTAGCGTTGTCAATATGGAAAAATATTTGATCGTTATTTTAAGTTAAGATCACAGTATGGCAAGTATTGCAAGGTTTTGTCACAATACAACTACAAGCTCCTGCTGCTTTCATGTGCTATGAGACTTATGGTTAATACCACACTCTTGTCGTAATTTCCACTGGAGAACTCGGGAGATAATTATGAGATCCGAGTTGTCGAAATGGGTCGGATTTGACCTTTTATATGGCGGAGATCAGTGAAGAAATTGTGACTGCATGAAAATATATCTATTAAATGTTTTTACTCCTGTTAACTAATCTGTTTGGATGTTACTTAATTAAGTAGTTTACACAATGTAATGCCAAATGTATTTTCACTTGGCGTCAATTCAAAAAATATACATAGAGGCTAGCAGATGTAGATGTAAAGCATGAATAAATACAAAACAGATTTATCCAGGAGCAGGTCAAGATAAAGATTGTTTGTCATGTTTCATTTAGCTACAACCACAGAAGTACTTGAACAGTACACACTAGATCATCTTTTGCACGTGAAGGCAGCGTCCTTAACAACAACAACAACAACAACAACAACAACAAAATTAACCTTAACTTTGCAACCTTTTATTTACATTCTCAGGTAAGTCCTTCTGGAGTCCGTACCATTTGGCTCGACACGAGTTGATCCACAGCGGTGAGAAACCATTTCCTTGCAGCATCGATGGCTGCAATGAGGCCTTCTCTACCAACGCAAACCGGATGCGCCACGTCGGCCGCTTCCACTGCCAAGAAGTCAAAAAATATGTTTGCAAATATGAAAACTGTAAACTCGAATTCAAGAAGAACAAGCAGCTCAAGTCCCACATGTGTGAGCAACACTCCAAACTTCCTCCATACCAGTGCACTGTGGAAGGCTGCAACATGCGATTCAGCTTTCCGAGTAAGCTTAAACGCCACGAGAAGGTTCACAAAGGGTATCCGTGCGTAGAGTCGGGGTGTGTTTTTATCGGGAAGACTTGGACAGACTTTTTGAAGCACAGAAAGGAGCAGCATCGTGTGAGATTGAGTTGCGAGCAATGCACAAAGACGTTTGCAGACCAGTGGTGCCTGCAGCAGCATCAGAAGGTGCACAGTGAGACGCGGCTGGTGCTAAAGTGTCCCAGAGAAGACTGTGAGAGGACGTTCACCACCGCCTTTAACCTCCAGAGCCACATCTGCTCCTTCCACGAAGAGCTGAGGCCCTACACGTGTCCACACCCGGGCTGCGGACGGACATTTGCCATGAAGCAGAGTCTCACTGTAAGGAGTTATTCACATTATTTATAGTGCACTGCAGAAACGTAGATTTGTTTACTTATTAGGCCTGGATTTTATTTTTATTATCTGCCACTGGAGTAAGAAAAGCACTCAACTCATCACTCGAAATAAAAAACTCAAATTAAAACCAGTCAGAACATTGAAACAAGTAAAATAACCAGGGCTTAAAATTAAATCAATTCAAAGACATTAATTTTTTAATCAAACCAAAGAAAGTGGCTGTGTGAAGTAGTGGCCGTGTATGCTTCACACATAACCTTAAAAAAACTTTGGGCTATTCTCCCCTTTACAACAATCTTAATCCAGTGTTTTTGTTTCTCTCCAGCGCCACGGTGTGATGCATGACCCCGAGAGGAAGAAGATCCCAAAAACACAGCAAAAACGATCACTGGCCTCAAGACTGAGTGGATTCAAAGACCCAAAGACTTCCAGAAATCCACTGATCCTCTCTTCAAAAGACCCCAAAATCACCTCAGAAACCAGCAGTGATCCGGTTCAGAGTAGACTTGATCCTGGTTTAAGTCTAGGACTAAATCCTGATCCAGTCCAGCATCAAGATCAGAGTCAAATCCAGAGTCTAAATCCTGGTGTGAATCCTGATCCAGTGCAAGGTGCTGTCCATGGTTCTGTAGAGCTGGTGTCTCTTCTGCAAGACGCCTCATTGCTGTGTGGTTCGATTGTAGAGAGACATGAACAGATCACTAATGCCTTTACCTCACCCCTCTATCTGAAATGTTAAAATAAAACTGGATTTGTTAGTTTGAACTGATTCTGAACAGATTTGCATCATGCAGATAAAATGTGCTTATATTTTGAAGGCCAGACTAGGTAATAATTGGATGTCACTAAACGGTGTCTTGTAAAATAGCCTAATATTGGACTAAAATGTGACTATAGTAAAATTTTATCAGACCAGGAACTAAACCAGGACTAAATAAGGTCTGATCAAGATCAGAAATCTAAACTGAAAAAGAACTTTGAGGCCCGTTAGTGGGATTGGTGCCACAGTTTGTAAACCACTGCTTTAAGAGGGGACAGATTATTCCAGAATACTCTTTGTAAATGTTTCTCAGACCATGGTGCTTTCAACATTGTTTTTCTATTTAGAAAGACTATTGCACAATTGTACAGATGTAGGTTAATCCTACAGCAAACATTTGCTGGCTGATGCTGAAGGTAATATGTATAAATCTTGAGCATTTTAAGTTATATTTCTGTATCATTGTATTGATAAATAATGGAATGGATGGAATAAAGCCGGTGTTCTCTGAACTTAACTGCGTTTCTTCAGACTTTTCTAAAAATATATTTTTTACAAATACATTAACTTCTGTTCAATGTATTTGTAGAAAAGGGTCTATAGTTGACTTGTCCAAAGTGTATAGGTTTTAGCTCTTAACCATGTAAGTAGTTATATAGACTATTAGAACATAGAACTGTTCTGAAAACAGTCTTCTCATGCTTGGTAGGACAGGCGATATATGTAAAAATATTACCATTTTTATTAATATTGTGATTTTGAATTGATCAACATCAGTGTTTATATTTTAGTAGTAGTATAGTCTGCTATCAGTGTCTTTAATAATACTCTTAACTAGAAGAATTCAATGTGTGTCCAATCCAAAGTTCATCCTAATTTTTAATACCTTCCCTTGTTTTTATTAATGTCTGGTGCACGATTCAACAATCTTCCAAAATGTCACATAAGATCTTTTAATTACTTTTTTAGATCAGTGGTTCTGAACTGTGATTCGATGGCCCTCCTTAAGCTGTATCTCTATGGTTGTGTACTTGTCCATTGGCAGTGAGCTGGTCTGAACACCTGCAGGCATCACTGGTGAAGTAAACAGAGGTAGATTCTTGCAGCTGCTCGCCACATTTTTCTGGCCCGACCAGACAAGCCCTATAAGGACCGACCATTCATCAACAACAAGAAGAACTTTGTATTCTGTTTTAAATTGATTCTTTGAGAAGCTGCCAATCCTTGCAATTGGGCCTTAATTGGGGAACACCCTAAACAATGGCCATTTAGTCACTTAGAGACACACTGACAACTATTCACTTTAATTCATTCACTATGGGACATTTAGATTCTCCAGTTCACCCATACATGCCTGTCTTTGGATGTTGATGAAGAAGAGGAGAGAAACCCCAGTAACATAGGGAGATAACAGTTAAAAAGTAAAAGCATTTTTGTATCTTGTGAAGCAAAGGTGGGTAAGCGCAGGGAAATGTATTGTAGTACTAAAAGTAATTTGGATTTATTTTTATTTTGTTTATACAAACCTTTTTGGTAAATTTACTTGACTTTACTTTTTCTTGGGTAGTATTACCTTGAAGTATGTATCAGTACTTTTCCTTAAGAACAGATTTTGAGTACTTCCACTCCTGACATTAGTACCATTCAACAGAGTCTTATAGTTCAATTAATATACTTGTATTTTATTTTATTTTTTTACGGTTTAAAATAATTGACTTGATTTCTTTTTACATTATCCTCATATTTGTCATTTTTCCTGGAGCAGACGGGAGTGCAGAGGAAGTGGATAAACCAGGCTTAGATCAGGATAAAGCAGTTTAAATTCCATGTAGTAAATTTGTCAATTGTGACTGATTTCTCTGTAATTCACTTGAACAACAAAGTGCCTTTACTGAGTATACCGGAGGTGTTCATGGAGCAGGATCGACAACTATGTATACACATACTTCAGAGGATACTGTATCAGGTTAAATGACTCAGATCATAATGAAACTACATGTATGTAGGGGGTACAATGGCAGAGTGGTTAGCACAAATGTTCAGCAAGGTCATGGGTTTGATCTGATTGGAATTTGCTGCGGGTTCACTCCTCTTCCAGACATGCATGTGTTGGGGGAACTGGGTAAGCTAGTAAATGCTTTTCCGTCTTTGTATATGTCACACCTAGGACTAACTGGCCATTGTCCAGGGTGTACCCTTCTTAAGACTCCTAGCTGGTGGGATAGGCTTCAGTCCCCCGCAACAAAAAAATAACATTGACTTAATAATAACTTAGAAAGCACTTGGAGAGTGCAGACCTCCACTAAGGTCACTAATTTCCCCTATATGCACTCCTACAATAAACGGTTCTAAAGAGAACCTTATTTGAGACTGGACACCCCTCTGGAAAAGAAATGACAAAATAGTGAATTATTTTTCTTCTATTAATGACAACAATTCAAAATCATTCAAATCATCTTAATACAACAAGAGGCTATCAAAACCGTAGAAACAGTAATACACAAGTAATAAAACAATGTCATCTGACAATCTGTAAAGGCAGGGAAAACCTGGATTAGGTGTTGCAATACTGCAACTTTGGCTGCAATGTGGTTAAATCAAATATCCACAAGATGGCGCTAGAGATTAGTTGATGACTGTTGTCAGGCTCAGATGTGTGTAATAAAAAGTGAATAAGAAATAATATGAAAGGTCCTGGATCCAGTCAGTTCCAAAATCTAATCACTTCTTCCTCTTGTCATTCCTGACCTTCCCTGTAATTTTAATCTAAATCCATTCAGTAGTTGTTTTTTTTAGTTAAGTTGCTTACAGGTTGACAAATGGACGGCCAGACGGGCCTTGGTGGAGGTAATAATGCATCACTCTCATTGTGCTTTTATAGACACTCAAAGATCAAACAACCACATTCATACACATCAAATATCTGACATCATGTACTAGAAGAAGATGGAACTGGTGGAAGTGTCTGGGTCGCCCACCTGAAGAATGAGTCAAATGCAAAGAATACCAAAGAATATTTCCATATTTGAGCGAACTCAAGCTTCCATTCATAGTTACATAATAACATATTCTACATATTCTACATTTTTACACAAGACAAAACATTACAGTGATACCAGAATAAATCCCTGAATTTATGAACGTGCTTTACTTTGCTCTTTTCAAACTTCAGCAGCCGCCATCGTGGAATGTCTGCTTCGGCGGACACACTAAATTCATCCAGACAATCACTTTAGCTCTGACTTCAACTTATATTAAAGAGGCCCTATTGTATTAACTGATTTTTCTGTGCTTTCTACCATGTTATAATGTTGGCCCCTCATCCAAAACATACCTGGAGTTGTACTTTGGTTCATGCATGTTTGAGTAATCCTGTAAGCTGAGACACTGATATTTTCAGGAGCTCAAAACATTCATTTCACCATAGACAGGTGAAAAAAACCCACGTGCTACTTCTTTCTATTGTTTGGTTTTAGTACTGGTGTGGCATATAAGAGGTCCTTTAAATAATGGAAGAATTTCCCAATATGGCCCCTTTAAATCTTATGATGTTTCTGTTATTTCCTGTAAGTGTCTCCCTCTCAGACATATTTGGCCTATGTCTAAGCACTTATCTCTGATTCACCCATCCACATCACCGATCACTTTATAACAGTCCACGGCTCCAAGAAGCAAACAGAGGCAGACAAATCCAGACTAAATCAGGAATAAACCAGATCTAAAACAGGACTCAAATAGGGCTAAACAACAGATAAACCAGGACTATATAAGTGCTATGTAAAACCAATGCATTATGATAAAGCAGGACTAAAGAACAGCAACCCAAGTCAGGTCTAAACCAGGTCTAAATCCAGAGATAGGTCTAAAACAGGACTAAACTAGATTAAGTCTTAATTGGGGCTAACGAGTTCTAAACTCAAACTAAACCAGGACTAATCTAGGTCTAAACCAGACAGTTACAATGGCATTCATGCTTTAGAATAAACCAGAACTAAACACAGACTAAACCAGGTCTAAATCAGCCCCGACAGGGATGCTTTAGAAAAACATCTGGGAAAATTTAAAAAACTGAGTGATTTACCCCAATGAGATAATCCAGATCCAGGTTTGATTCAGGCCCATCTGAAGTCTCAGGTGAGGGGGGGCAGAACGTTTCACATCTCCCCCTCACCCTCACCCCATACAACCCCTATAAGCCCTCCATACGCCCAGCGGCAGGAGAGGGGATAAAACTGGGGTCAGAGCATCAGAGATAAACGATAGCTTTAGATTTAGAGAAAACGTGAAGTCCATGATGAAGGTCCTGCTGAAGACCCTCGTGCTTCTGGTGTGCGCTGAGATGGGACTGGGACACTGGATACAGACACTGATTGGTGAGTTGTAAGCTTTTTAACTGCTTTATTCAGGTTTTCAATGTCATTTTTGGAATAGATTTTCTGCTGTCTGGTTGTGTATGTTTATCCAGATTCCCCTAAATTGAGACGGTGTCCAACATTTTGCATC
Source organism: Philypnodon macrostomus (assembly GCA_036025475.1). Lineage (NCBI taxonomy): Eukaryota > Metazoa > Chordata > Actinopteri > Gobiiformes > Eleotridae > Philypnodon > Philypnodon macrostomus. The sequence goes on along the minus strand of JAVQKC010078992.1, from coordinate 17,710 downwards.
AAGCTGATAATGTAGTCACAAAAAGTTAGGGATATTTAGCACCACAACACACAGGATCACATGCATTTAGGAATCTAAAACCAGTTCATATATTTATAGTTTATGTTACATTATGGGAACATTTTGGAATTTCACCCAAAAGTCACATATCCCAAACCCTTTGTGAATGGTGTATATAGGTGACCAACTGAACATGCTGAATGTTATTTAATGTAATATTTAAACAATACTGTTCCACTGCATTAGTAACATAGCTTTGTCCCACGTAAACATGTCTTCTCTTTTATAATACTGAAACCATGGAAGATGCCTAATCAGAGACACACATCATAAAATTATTCATAAAAATTTTTTGGAGATATAAAAAGATGTTTAGTAATTTGTTTTTGTTTTCATCTTTATGTTATCATCAGAAGTGGGTAGAGTAGCCAAAAAGTACCATTGCGATGATCAACATAATTACTCAAGTAAGAGTAAAACATAATTGTACAGAGGAGTATTTTGTCAAGAGTGCAACATAATGTTACTCATGTAAAAAGATGTTAAAAGTATGGTTAACTACCCCACTATTTTTAAGAGTTGAAAATTCTTTACTAGCTTCACTAAACTGTGAGGTATGTCACTTAACAGCACCTGTCTTTTGCTGTAGATCAGAGAAGACTTGCTTCACACACTGGGGCAGTTGCTGAAGGTGACTCTCAATCGAAGGCCTCTGTCCCTGGGACACTTCTCCTCCGCCGCCCCCCTGTCCTCCGCTCCCGTCGCTCCACCATGGACCCACACTGCTCTCTCCGCTCTGTCTTACTCCAGGTTCGAGAGCTGGGTCTGGGGTACGATTCCGATGAGGAGGTCCTGTTTAAGTACTGCAGTGGGACCTGTCCTCACCATAGATCTAATCATGACCTGGCCCTCAGTAACCTGCTGCAGAGTGGGTTGCTGCCTACAGGGGGCGCTCCGGGTGGGGTATCCTGGCACTACGCCCCCTGCTGTCGGCCCACGCACCACGAGGACATGGCGTTTTTGGACAATAACCACCACTGGCACAAAGTAGAGAAGCTATCGGCTGCTGAATGTGCATGTGTGGGATAGAGGCACAGGGGATGCAAGAGTGATGTGAAAGAATATATTGGAGAGTTATAAAATGGTCAAAATATAGAACTGGTACAAAACAGACAGTGTTATCTAGAACAATAGGATTCCAGTCGACATCATTTCAGATAAAATCCTTCTAACAATTGAAATGCATAAAGCCAATTAAGCTAAAGACCATCGTATTCAAATAGTTCTGTTCTGCAAATGTAAACATGCTTATGTTAAAATACTTGACATTAGTTTTATTTATTTATAAAGTACAATTGAAATAATTAAATTAATTAAATAAAGCTCTATATTGTAGCTTTGCTGAAACACGACTGTGTGCAATTAACTTATTTATTTAAATTATTTGTATTTTGTAAAGTCTCAAATAAATCTGTAAACTTGTAACTTGTTGTGTTTTCATCCGAGTCATATGTTCTGTACTAATCCCTGGGTTTTGTCTGACTTTCTCTTTCATCGTCCTCCACTTATTCCCATCAACTATGGGCCTTAGGCAGGGTAAACAGACATAAACCAGTTAATTTATATTCACTAATTTTCCATGCATGTCTTTGGACGGTGGAAGGAAGCTAGCGAGAACCCAAAGTAACAAGGAGGACATGCAGACTCCACTCAGAGAGATAGTGTGTTCCTGAGTCAGAAGACACCTCGCCTCTCAGTTGTCTAATCAACAGTAAATATTTTATACTCGAGGCATAGGAGATGCTGTATGTCTGTGTTACCACCAGTGATTGTACGGGATACCCACCTCATGCCCACAGTAGCTGTAATAGACTAAATTAGCCCCATTTTCATGACTCATAAGTGTACACTGCAATTGATTTTTTTTTTTAAGAAACTACATTTATTTACAACGTTAAGTTATAACAAAAACATTTTGTCACAAATGCCTACGTGTCCATGTCTTCTTCTGCTGCCTCTGTTTGGTTGGACCAGAGCTGCACCTGTCCCTCTAGCGCCGTCAGTAGGCGACATTCAGAAGGGTGGAATGACAGCGACTGCACCACGGCTTTACCCACGGGCAGCTTCAGGGAGAGAGAGCCCTGCATGATAAAGCAATAACGACAGGTCACAGGGGAACAATGCAGTATTTTTCATTCACTTTCATCTGAAAAATCAATCAATCAATGTGATGGTAAATTAGTCGTTGTAGGGTGTGTGGGAGCCATATTGCTAAAACGCTTATTTCAATTTAAAAGTATTAAAATATTAAAATGAGAGAGATTAAGAGTATCTAATAAAGAGCCCATGGTCAAGTTAAAACCTTAAATAGTATGTACAGTCTAAAAGTAATATAATTTCATGGTTAATATATCTAAGGTTAAAAATATTGATGGTTAAAGGCTAAAATATGATCTTAATTAAAATGTAATGTAAGGTGGAGCTGGTTAATTGAATGATTGAAACTTGGACTGCCCATCTTTTCCACTGAGTAAGAATATCTACATACCTGTAGCTAGCGATATTTAGATATCTTTACAGGGTGAATTAAGCTTTTTACACCTCCCCCTTGTGTCTCTTGGTGTGGTTGAACTTGTAAGTACAATTATGATAAGGTCTATATTCTTTGTGTTTTTTCAGTGCACCAGGACATGTTTAAGTGAAGACGGTGAACTGACCTCGACCAGATCCCAGCAGTAAACATGGCCGTCCTCGGAGCAGCTCAGAACGTGAGTGTCTTTGCTCGACAGACAACAATCCAGTTTATAACCCTTCATCCTGTGGCCCTTATATCTGAGAAAAAACAAAACCATACAGCACTAATACTACTGATTCTATATCTCAAATCAGTATTAATGTGACCAGGTTAATGCACTACAAACATCAATACAATGCTTTACAAATTGAGGTTTGTCCAAGTAATTTTACTTGACAAACAAATTTGTAAGAATTGCTGTTAAATCAAAACTAGTTTTTTGTTTATTGTTTAATTGTTGCATGAATCCAAGAGACAGCTCAACATGTTCATTTATAAACTACCTTCCCCACATCATACAACAGTTGATTCAATTTCCCTGTTACTGATGTTCCACTTCTGATGTTATTTACCCAAAGTTGACCCCAATTACCAAAAACATAGATTTTTTTTAAACGAAATTAACCAACATAAATATCTTAAATACAGAAAATTCAGAGAAGGTAATAACAAATAATTGTATGCGGTTTAAGTTTTCACTCACTCTCCCAGCAGCTCCCCAGTGCTCTTGTCCAGCAGCCTCAGAGTAGAGTCCAGACTGGAGCTCAGAGTGCACTGACCGTCCTGAGAGAAGCACACGCATGTGATCGGACCTACAACACAACACAAGAAAAACTCAAACAGTTATCATTTAAAAGAGGCTGAATATGCAGCAATAATGTCTGTGCGGCTAATTTGACGATAACAGCTGTCTGTCAGCTCATGCCCCTCTGGGCCCCCCCTAGGGACCGCGCCCCACACTTTGAGAAGCTCTAGTCTAAGCTGATGTGAATGCAAAATATAGTCTTTTTGTTATTGTACAATACATCCAACTTAAAAGTGAATTGTTAACTAAATAAAACATTGCATTACCTTAAATCTATACAAATGTAAGAAGCCATTACAGTTAAAACATATTGTAGTTTACACAGCCAACAAAACACTCGCAGCTAGGGCTCATAAATGGGTCGTGATTGGTTAGTCCACAAAATGTAGGCGGGGCTGGGATTAATCTCTGTTATAGTCACTGTTTTAGCAAGGCATAATCTCTATTTTATATTTAGTTTTTAAACGTGTTTAGGCTTATATTGGTCCAGTAAAGTAGTAATTGAAAAGACATATATTTTCCATGACCCATGTGAACTCACTGCTGATAAAGTCCACGTGCAGCTGTCCCATTCTCAGATCATATCGTCTCACTCTTCCGTCCACAGACCTGCACAGAGACATCATTGTGAATATAAATCTCATATCCTTTAGTTGAGTTTGTAGTGTTGGAGTAACGACTTGTACCCGGTGAGCAGCTCGTGTTGCGCCACCTTCAGGCTGCTGACGCTGTCGCGAGCCTCGTCTAGAATCTGAATGGGCTCTTGTCGACGAGAGCGAGTGTCCCAGCACCGCACTGTCCCATCTATGGACCCTACAACAACAGACACTTAATTAGTAAGAGGCCAAGATGTAGATGTAATTTGAAACAGATTGGGTAGAGAAGACAATAAATGTGTGTACAACGCCAACGTGTAAAGGCTGGAAGATTGCTTCAAAATACAAGATTATGTGCATTATTTGCTGGTTGGGCAGAGATAACTGTAAGGAAGCATGGGCTGACATTAGATTTAAATTTGTTGTAATGTACTGTATTTGTTGTAAGTTTTTTTTATTTGATCAAATTAATACATAGCTATGCCACAATTGAAAGATAAAGAGATTTGGGATAATATGTATATCTAACTCAATAGTTTATTTTAATCAATTTAGACAATGCAATAAAAGTAAGTAATTCCAGTGAACTTGAAGGTCCTGTATTATGTTTTTTTCTGCACACAAGTGGTTTTGTGGAGCTCCCACTTGGACTCAATGAGAAACACAGTCTCAGTCTCAGTCTCAGTGTCCCTGTTTCAGGACTCCAACCACTTTTTACTTCTTCTGGAATATAAAGCTTAGACCTGGTTTATCCTTAGTTACCTTATGTTGCCTTACCTGACAACATGACTGTAGCCTCTTCATTAAACTGGACACAATTCACTTTCTGCAACAAAAAGATAATATCCATTATTATTAGCCTAATGAGGCAATTTTTATGTGATATAAGGCTATACAAATAAAATGTTAATGCTATACAAAGAATGTTGTGACTGACCCCAGCGTGGCCGCGGAGTTTCCTGGTCACCTGACCTGTGGCCACGTCCCACAGGATCACGGTTTTATCAGAGCTGCACGAGCAAATCTGACTGTTGTCGAAGGAACTGTGGATATGCACAATGACATATTATTAAATATATATATTATTAAGTTCTCATTTTGAATGATTATGAATATACAGAGTCAGATTTGATCACCGTCAAATGTAAAGTGGCTGCACTGTTCATTTAAACTACCTGCTCAAGCAAAGCTTATGCATGTTTGAGCGCAGTAATACTCAAGACCTCAAGGTCCTAGAGCTGAGAATGGCTTTAGAGCTGCTGCTGTTTGACTGTGTCATTTATGCATTAAATACTGTGCCTTATTTTTTATGTTTCGTATCCTCGGGGTGGCTGACAACAACAATATTTCTGGGTGGAGACTGTATACAGTAATGTGCAGTTACATCCAGAAATATATGCACAGTGACATTATTTTTAATCCAAGCATGTAATATGAGAAGGCTGTATGTATGTGTACATGTTTCTAAAAGTTATAGATGAAAGTCCGCACTTAAGAAATACCATTAAACTACTAAGAGCCAATATTCACCTGTCAGCGTCCAGCACCTCGTATCCATGTCCACTGTAGACCTTTAGTAAAGTGCCTCTGGTCGCGCTCCACAGCTTCAGAGACTTATCACTGCCACAAGACAAGAAGTACTTCCCATCCACTGCAGGGAAATACAATAACATATAATAAATATTTAGCATTTTATTTTATTTAGTCTTTTCACTCACCGTTGAAGCGCACTGCTCGGACCGCCCCCTGCTGACAGTCAGTGGTCCGGAGCAGGTGCTGTGGGAGCTGAGGGCCCTCGGGTCGGGGCAGTGGGAACGCCATGGAGCCTGTGTGGAGGTTAAATAAAAAGTATAATGAAATGAAAACTAGTGAGTTGAAGATAAGTATAAACGTACAGAAATATGATTTTTACACAACACAGAAACAAGGTTTAGTGGTAAAAAGCACCATTCCTGAGTATTTTGAGGATTTATACTTTATTGTCCCTCATAGAGGTGCATGGCGCTACATTTATCACAGTGACAGCATTTGTTTGTTTAGAAATATGTGCAGACAATATAAAACTATGTAAAGTGCTTTTGTTGGTTAGAATCACAGTTGCATTTGCAAATCTAATAGATCATCGAATAAAAGAAAATGTATCTAATAAGCTTGCATTTGGGAAGCCTGAACCTGCGACATTAGGGCAGCCTTTAACTCTGCATATAGCCCGTGTTGGGTCAATTATAGCTTAATTTAAATTAAATAACTACATTTCACTAGGAAAAAGGCTAACCAATTTTTTGCGTAAATATTAAAAGTATAAATCCATGGTAAAATATTGGTCACTAAGAGATTACTGTGTAAGATACAATGAGATCAAACCCATTAATGTTAATACTGTAAGTGCAGTGTAGAAAAGAAATTTGTAAGTAAACGTGCTAGATGTGTTACTAAGGTTTACCTACCCTTGCTTTTTGTTTAATAAAATCCAACTATTTCAGCCCCGTGTCACATTAGCAATAAAACCCAAGAGCTTAACTGCAAACTATGGCAATTAACAATTTCGTTCGTTGACATGAACAGCTCCTATTCAACACAACGTAGCATAAACATTAGCATTGGCTAGATCCGAGTTTGTCAAAATAAAAGCTTAATAGTCCTCTCCCTGTTTTCACCTCCTCTTTATCTGTACATCATGCTTTTATTGTGAATTGAGCTAACCGGAAGCACCTCTCCCCTGCTCCATTCATTCAGACGTCGATCGCTCACAAATCCGACTAAAACTTACTCAAAGAGAACAACTGTGAAGACATTTGTACGTATTATGTCCTCAAACAACATGGCGGACCCGCGGAGGCAGAATAAGATCTTGAGGTGAGAGATTAATTTTGTTTTAGACGTTTATTGACTGGATTTTTGAAGGCTAGCTAACTGGCTAATCATAACCTTGCTTTAAATGCTCTGTGGGATAAAGGGATTAGCTTTGGTGGTTTTATGTAGAAGACAATCAATGTGGTTATTGAAGTTTTATACTCTTTGGAATCGGTAGAATGTTTTCATTTTACCGGATAAGTCATATTATTCCTAAATATTTTACAGTAGGTTTGTCATATGCTTTAGTAAAAATCTTAAATAAGGGCTAGTAGGGAACCCACACGACCCCCTTTCCCCAGTGTTTCCTCATAGTCATCATTATTACAGCTTAGTTACAATATATAAAGTAATTAGGTAGTTAACATTTTATTTGGTATGTTATCAGATTAAAAATATGGACTTTGGTCCTCAAATATCTTAGTATTTTTGCTATTATATAGTAAATGATAAAATACATATCAGTAATTGTTAGTATTTTGGTGTGAGATAGCAAAATATAATTTGTTCTCATGCTGGCAGTGTTTATAGTTGGAATTGGTAATGGCGAAAATAATCAGTATTGCCTAATCAAGATCTTTTTGATCCCCAGGGTACCTTATGATTCGATACGAAACATGCTGACGATGAAATCACAATATGGCGATAACCGATATATTGCACATGATAACCTACAATATCACTGTTTTCAAAGGAACAGATACATTTTTAAACTGTTTTTTAATAAATGTATATATTTTAATTAAATACAGTTAATTCAACTGTATCTCATAAACAAGTTGACTTTCTCAGAATAAGAAACTAAATTGAAGTACTGCCAGATTATGATTTAGTGAAATATACAAACAATTATAAATTCCGATATATCGATACTGCAGCAATACCGATACAGTATCACGATATATTGGACTGTCGATATTTTGTCCCACCCTTACTATTTACTAATCACCAAATTGTCTCTGCATTTTAAATTTAAGCATGTTTCACTAGTTATATTAGTTTTATGTTAACAATTATTTCTTAGGAAAGTCACAGCAAAACTTATGTTAAAAATATGTTCTCCCCAGGTACAAGCCTCCGAGCACAGAGTCCAACCCCACGTTAGAGGACCCCACCCCGGATTACATGAACTTGCTGGGCATGATCTTCAGCATGTGTGGGCTCATGCTCAAGGTGAACCTCAATACACATTACATTTTATTTTGAACATTCAAGATAAATTAGGGATGCACATTGGTATCAGCTTAACATTCGTATCAACAATATTCACACGGTTGACAGATCAGGTTATAGATCGCCTATGTTAACCTGTAGGATAACTTCTAATATGTAGGATTAGAAACAGCCAGAGAAATAAAAGATAATTCTCAGTTTGTGATTTTTACTACATTACATCATGCTATTTTTGGATTAATTAATATTTTAAAGCAGCTATTTTTATGATGATTTCTTAGTTTTCTTTCCTTTTATATAAAACACAATAACAATGGCCTACCAAAACATGTTTACAAAGTATCTGAACCAGCATTGACCAAATATATATATCGGTACCAGCCTTAACAATAGGTGAAAGGAACAACAAACAGACAACAATAGGGAGGCGAGGTTGTATCAACAACAGACACAGTTGGGACTATTTACATGACAGTGCCTATTCTCTGATCACAGTCAAAACAACGACTTTAATAACATCTTTTTTATGTTCTTCTGTGGTTCTCAAACTGTGGTACTCAGGCTCTTTCTATTAGTACTCAAGCGTTATTTGTAGTTTTATTGTAGAAGTCTTGATTTAGTTATTTCAGATCAGGGATAGTGTCTATAATCTTAGAGTGAATTATATGTAAAAAAAATAAATGTAGTGAGAACAGTCATAAAACTGTATGGTTTTTCCTTTTGTTTGGGTAAAAAACAGTACACTTATGGTAATGGTGCTTATTGTGAGACCCATATTCACTTGGCCCAGTTCATTCCTGAATTGATTTAATTCTGGGTTTGTCTCTTATTTAGTTATGGTCTGGTATTGGTTTTGAATTGGGCTTCTTTCATTTTCATAGTTGTGTGCAAAAACTAATTTACTGCAAACAGCTAAAGGTGGTAATATAATAATTACCTATTTGTCTGTGTGTTGTTTAGTTAAAGTGGTGTGCCTGGATTGCCGTTTACTGCTCCTTCATCAGTTTTGCCAACTCCAGAAGCTCAGAGGACACCAAGCAGATGATGAGCAGCTTCATGTGAGTGTGCAATAACAACAAGTTACAACATAGATTATTATTAATTACTACAAATTAGGGACAGTGGTAAACATTCTCTCCATCGACCAATGCTTGAAGCTATTATCTGCACTATAGGGCGCACTGGATTATAAGGCGCACTGTCAATGAATGATCTATTTTTTAACTTGTTTCATATATAAGGCGCACCGGACCATAAGGCACATTAAGCGAAACAAAACAGTCAGACAAGTCAGTCAGTCACACTTTATTAAACACGTTCATAATAACTCTCAACATTGTTCAAATGTTAATGGCGTATTCACAATAACTCTCAACCTCGTTCATTTGTAACACGTAAAAAAACACAGTCTGATACCGCTAAATCAAATGTTAGCTTATTCACAATACCTTAAATTTATTCAGTTATAACACGTCGTAAGTGTGTCTCTTGAGAGGTGCCATTTTGGGGTCATATATAAACACTAATAATAATACACTACTAATATAACGGTGAAGCTTAGTACCGGTATGTATTACGCCGCGACGCTCCTGACTCCCGGAGCTTTAAAAACCCCTAGAAATCACACAATGTCTGATTAAGGTGCCCGTTGGTGACAGTTGTGGCAGACGTATGGGGCAGACGTATGGGGCCGTTTCGCCGATATACACCTTGCTGTCGGGGACGACGGCACAGGCCTAGATTTTAAAAACATTTTCCTTTCTCTTTCTTGCTGCAGGTTGTCCATCTCTGCGGTCGTCATGTCTTATCTCCAAAACCCACAGCCCATGTCCCCGCCCTGGTGACACGAGTTGACCAATCGGCAAAGAGAACCAAGTCTAAATCAACTCTTGAAAAGCAACATGGCAGAATTTACAAAATGAACATTTAAGTTGAAAACTGTTGGTCTTTTAAAAATATTTTATTGTACAATAAACTTTATACAGTTTCATGAGCTGACGTATAAGAATACAGTTTTTGGAAAGATTTTGGATCCTCAAAAACAGTGGGGCGGCAGTAGCACAGTAGGTTGGCCCTGTAACCAGAGGGCCGCTGGTTCGAATCCCCACCCAAACACATACTGTTGTTGTGTCCCTGGACACTTAACCCATATTGCATATGATTGTGGTTGTGTGATTGATGTTTAGTGGTGGTCAGAGGGGCTGTAGACGCGCCCCAGGCCAGCTGTGGCTTCACGAGTAGCTTATCACCCCCAGTGTGTAACTATGGAGTGAATGAATAATACAATTGTAAAGCGCTATATAAAACTGAGTCAGTTAAAAAGACATCACAGCATCCACACTGGAGAAATGCCACATACATGTGAACAGTGTGGAAAGACATTTTTACAGACTGGGGCTCTCAAAGAAGGCCTATAACTGTGACCAGTGTGATGTGGCTTTTGCAGACAGTGGATCTCTCAAAGAACACACAGTGGACACAAACCGTATTACTGTGATCTGTGATAAGTCCTTCAGATACAGCGCTGCTTTCAGTAATCATAACCGTCTTCATACTGAATAGTTGGTGATACCCTGTGAAGTGTGTGGAAAAATATTCTACACTATCAATATTATAAACACAGGTGAAAACATGCAGATCTGCCCAACAGATCCAACAAAAAAATCAACAGATCATTCTTCACCGAGTGTGTTCATCAGAAGATGTAAAAACAGACAAACATCCACCCCTGATCAAAGTCACATAAATCACCTTTCTTCTTCTAAGTCTAAATTGAACCTGAGTTAAAATATGTTTTCTAAATGTTTCAATCTAGTGATTGAAAAGATCCTGTTAGGGCTGTCAGCGCATGCGAATAATCAAAAATGATTGACGTGTTATTGATCAATTAACACAGATTAATTGCACTACTGTTTTGGCCAACATCCTCCTCTGATAAAGCACCCTGCAGAGAGTGAGCAGCAGTCAGAGTGTGGAGAATCACATACAGTACATTAAAGAATATTGACAGTTTTCAGCTTGTAAAGGCACACTACAGACATCTATCTACAAAACAGTTTTCATTTGACCAAAAATGGTCTTTTATTTGCAGAGCTATAGCTGATTCAGTATACGTCCATTAAAAAGAATAGACGCTATACACGACAGTCTGTGTAGTGTTGAAGAAGTAGCAATGTGATTGTCTGACCCTACCAGTGCGGCTGGAGCGGGGGCAGCGAGAGCAACTTCAGGGGGCTAGGGGTGGTAGCTCCATAAGCCCCCCCCTGGGGCCCCACATAAATTATTTCTTTATTTTTTTTTTTACAAAAAAAGCTAATTTAAAAAAGAATTATGATTAATTGTGATGAATCATAACACAAAGGTGTGATGATCTGATTTTAAAAATGAATTAACTGACAGCACTAGTTTGTGTTCAATTCTTCAAATAAAACATTTTGGAAGTTGTGAACATTTCTACATCGAGACTTAATTCAGAGTTGGTTTAGTAATGAGTTATATTTGACCAGTTTACTTGAGTAACTTTTTTATATTTTGTACTTGTTAACAATACTCATGTTACCAAAGAACTTCCTGTGACATTAGCAAATCAGCCGGTTCTGTTATGTTGGACTCGTATAAACATTGTTATCCTAATTGCATTCTGTTAAATAATTAAATATTACTTAATATTAATCATAAAAAACTGGCACAACTATTTATAGACAACAATACCTTAAAGAGAGTTTTGAAAAGTTCATAGTTAGTTCCTCAAAGTATTTCTTTAGCACAAAACTTACTTCTTGTTGAACCGAGTTTAAAAGAAAGCCCGATTTCAACTGAAGGGACTAATATAATAAATGAATGTACTGTGTGAAGTCTGTGGGAAAATACACTATTATATTATAAACACACAAACACAGAGCGCTGTGGAAGACTGACTGAGCGTGCTCCCAAGGCAGTTCAGTCCTCAAAAGTGCATTTACAACATTTTTACAGATGAAGCTACCGAATCTTTACCGTCGCTGCCCAGATTCTGGCAATGGCTCATTGGGCTTTTAATTTTGGTAGCCCGTCTAAAGAATTACTAGCCCTGGGACATGAGGCTAGCAATTTTTCAAGCCCTGAGATGTGATTAGTGTGGTGTGGTGCATCAGCATCTATTAATACACAGTGGACACAAACCAAACAGATGTGATCAGTGTGGTTAGACTTTCACAATAAAATCACATTTAGCTCAAAATCAGCGTCTTAACAGTAAAGATTGTAAACCTCAAATCCATGGCGCTGTAGTGTTTGACAGTTTTTTTTGTGTGTCTTCTTCTATGGAACACACACTTGCACTGGGATACGTTTTTACTGGACAGTGGACACATCATCAGACTTACACAACACAAAGTCATGTCTGCTTCTCCAAACTGGTAGACTGATCAAAGTCACGTGGAATAAGGTCAAAATAGCACATTTTATTTTTTGAAAGCCATCATCAGTATTTTACAGGATTGTGCCAACAGCCAAACCTAAATAAAACAGTCTAATAGCAGAGCAGCCTCCACTCTATGTACAAAATAAAAATAAAAAGTTAATAAAGACGCTTGTATTTAGTCAGTTTTGTCCTGGTTTAGAAGCTCCGGGTTGTGGGAATAGCAGCATTTCTCTCCGTACTGACACGTGCCCTGAAACCGAGAATACGACTGTAGTTATAATACAATACAAATCAGCAAATGACAAAACGCTTATTGGATTTGATTGGTTGAACTTAATGAAACACACTCACTAGAAAGCAATCATTATAACAGACACATGAATCTATGCTTTTGTGAATATTTTCATTTACGTTTCACTTTTAAATTCTCTATTGAAACTTAACCTGTTTGAACTTCTTGCACGGAAGGTTCTTCAGCTCTGATGAATCTGTGACTTTTCTCTTATTTTGAAATTTCTTGCTTTTATCTTGAAGGTCTGTTGAGATACCACCACTAAAATAAAACAAGATAAAAATATGTTTTAGTTTGTACTAAGCACCTCTCTGTGATCAGTGTGGTAAGACAGTGAGTTTCAACACAAAGGAACAGATGAGAGTGAAACGTGTGATAAAGCATTTCTTCACATTATACACTTAAAAGACAAATTCACACCATAAAAGTAAAAGCAGTACGTATGTGACCAGTGTGGTAAAAAGATTTCACAGGCTATCAACAATCAGCGAGTTCACGTCAGAGAAAAGGAGGCTGGGGGTCTAAAAAACAGCTATGATCAGCTTGTTTCTGATTAGATGAATATTCAGTTATCATAACAATACTTATGTTTTAAAAATGGGTGGTAAGATTTATTTCTAACCTTGCTTTGGCCCGAGCCTTTGGTCCCCAGAACGCCTGAGGATTTTCCTGGAATCGAGTGAGATGTTTCTTTCTGGATTGAGGGTTAGCATCTTCTCTCACTGTGAAACATGCCTCAAAACTACAAGAGAATAAAAACATTAACAATTAAACATATACGGGGGCTTTCCTTTGCTCTATGGCCACTGTAGCAAGCACTCTTTAAACTATCACACTTCTCACATTATCATTGTCCAAACTTGGTCAAACTCAGATCTGAAAATGTATATAGTGTAGCAGGACAAAATCAGTCCTAGAGTTGTTCAAATGTTTATATAAAAGCCAGTCAGCCAAAGTGGCTAGTATGAGTGAAAATGTTACTACTAGCTACTCCTTTGCCAGAGATTTTGATTATTCATACATCTTTATTGTAGTGACATATAATAGTTTAAATCAGAGATTCCCAGGGCCCCACAGGGGTCTGCGAAGGTCCTGCAGGGGGCCCCCAGAGGCCCTACATCAAGCCCATAAAAACAAATTTTCCTTGAAATGATTAACAAATCTGTAGAAAATGATATCATATTTAAGCAAATATCATCTTCAGAGGTTTAGGCCTCAGTCTTCAGTGGTGGTACTTGAGCCGTATCTAGTGGTACTCGGGAGTCTTGCAAGGCTCTGGTAGTGGCACTTGAATTTGAGCTAGTTTAGTCCGATTGACCTAGACCAGTATAGACCTTGATTAGGCTTGCTTTAGACCTAGTTTAGTTGTGATTTTATGCTAATTTTGCTGACAGACATAGTTCTGACCTGGGTTCTTTGGACAGGATCTTGAAGGCAGGACTGGTCTCTGAAAGCTTCTCTCTCTTCACCGGGTTGGCCTTCTCCTGTGGAAGTTTGTTTTGTCAATCCAGTGTTGTAACTTAAGGTAAATGAGGCTTCCATATGTTATTTGAATGGGTGTTTACCCAGCAGCGCATGATGTCCCATAGAACATTAGCCGGAGCATCAGTTTTAATGGCATTTTTACAGGCGTGAGACTGAGAGACCGCATACCCGGCATGGAGCAGAGCTGACCTGAACAAATACAGAAGAAACACAAGAATACACAACAATCAAATTTAACCCTCCTTAAGTCTGGATTTTATGAGTTTCTAAAATTCATAATTCAGACTTAATTGATATAAGAGAAAAAAATATATATATTCCCAGATTTTGACTTTATCCCTCTGCTCTACTCTGCACTGCTCTGTCTGCTGCTGGTAGCCCTCCCTGGGTAAAACAGGGGAGGATGTCAGCCAAAACAGATCTGCATTAATTGATTAATGAACGTGTCAAATTATTTGAATAATCACATGCGTGAACACGTTAACTGACATACCAAGTAAACATGTCAGATCCAGACCATGGTGTTATTAAAATATATTTACATGATTTACTTAATCTAGTCCTACTTTGGCCTCATTCAGTCCCAACGAAGGAACCATTTCTGCTTTATTGAAGTTGCAGTTATTTTTATGCAAATTCAAAATGGAAAAGGTAGTAAAAACAAAACAATTAAAAATGACCCAAATCTAAAAAAGTATTAATATAATTGTACCTGAACTGCAGCAGTGGGGGAGTGTTACAGTGGACTGTGCTGCTCAGACTGTCCACTGTATAATACAGAGGCACATCCTCCAACTCCTACACACACCACAAATAAACAAAAACAACTGTTTCAATATATTAGTTTGATCTGATCCCATCTATGCATATTCTGTTTATATCCACAACTATGGGACTATGGTGGGTAAACTTTGAACAGTTGTCAGTTAGTCTCAGGGCTGACACAAAGACACACACTTTGGACCATTCACGCTCACATTGATTCACTATGGGATGTGTACTTGTATTTTTTTGGACACTGGGAAGAGAAGAGTAACACGAGAAGAACATGCGTGTTTTTGTACAGTGGGAGGAAGAGGAAAGATCCCACAGTAATACTGGGAGGACACTCATGTCTTTGGATGGTGAAAGAAATGAGAGAACCCATAGTAACACAGAAAGTACATGTGTGTATTAAGACGGTGGGAGCTCTGACCTCAGTGACCATGCTGACAACGCCCTCGATGCGTCGGGAAGTTCCAAACCTGGATGGGTTTCCAGAAACAGCAGCTAACACTTTCTGTACAAACGGCCTGTCGTGGAGCGGTTCAGCCCAGATCGGACCTCCTAACTACAAAAGACAAACAGAGACACAGTATAACATACAATATGTGAAACATGTTATAACAGCCTGGAAAATAATAATAATCAAGTTCATTCATTCCATTGTCACAGACTGGTGGTGATAAGCTTCCTCACTCTTGGGGACACTGACCAACGCATGGCAGCCATACTATACTGTTTATGTTTTAGGGAAGATAATAGTTCTTTTCAAATGGGGGAGGGTGATAGGTCAATGATTTTATTAAGTCAAGATCAAACTTGATCCCCAGGTTGCCATAACTACTGTATATCACAACATGTTTTAGCACCATTTCACACACTCCTGTATCTTATCTTTAAACAGTTATCATCAGTGATCATTTTCTGACTGACCTGGTGTCTGTGCCCACAGTGCTCACACACTGGTCCCACTGGAGGTCCTGTCGCTGCTGAATATTTCATACTAGAAACATATAAATCTCAATAAGGTTGTGTTTACAAATGGTAAAGACAAGAGACGAACTGAGCACTGGCAACATAAGGAACTGAAATGCATGTAAATGTCTGACTAGAAAACTATTCAAATTCTACTAACCTAAGTAGGAGAACACTGGATTTAAAACTATAGTTTAGTACAGTACTTAACCACAATTTTTACTGTAACAATGCCAGTGTTCATATTCATATTTATAATAAAAAATATTTAACATTAGGTATTATGATGAAGATTGGCTGCACCCTTAACTAGTAGTTTGGTGGTTTTATTAAGCAATAGTCTTCTGTGTAAGACAAGAAATACATAGTTAACCAAAATTGTGATAAAGTGGAAATTGTGATCGTGATCTTAATAGAATGTGATATTACATTTTTACCATACCACTCATCCCTAGTTTGAGCTACAATAAACAACAGTGTATTCTTACTGTTTGCCGTTGCTGGTTCTTCGTCCCATTCTCTGTAAATGAAAGGACCCACAGCCGACGCAGTTGTAGATCAGAGCCTGTTTACTGCAGCAAACAAAGGAACAAAAGGAATATTAATTATTATTTTTGCTCAGTCATCACTAGCCATGTCTTTTTTTATACTGCCAGAGTAACACTTTTCAAATCATTCTGTAGTGTAACAGAGGAATAATACTGGATCAATTTTGAAAAGCTCCAGACAAGCTTTATTAAACAATTTGAACTATTGTGGACAGTCCTTTGTGTATGTATACAAAAATCTGACAGTAGAATCAAAGTGTACCCTAACCCCACCTGGCTGAGTTCTTGACTGTGGCTTGCCCGGTGAAGACCCTGACGAACACTCGGATGTAGAAGTCCACACTAACGCTGAGCAGAGGCTGGATATACCTCTGATAGACCCCCGCTCTTTGGGCCAGGCTGTGGAGGATGATACGCAGGGCCTGGGGAGAGAATGAAACGCCAGACATTTAGGGGTTTTCGTAGTCCTGGTTAAGTCCTGGTCCAGTCCTAGTTCAGATCCTGTTTTGTCCTGGTTCAAAATTTAAATTTAGACCCATTTCAGTCCTTGTTTAGACGTTTTTTGCCCTGGTGTATAATAGGGATGTGCGATATACTGAAAAGATTGTATCGTGATACTGCTAATCTGGGAAGGTCGTTGAATCATGTTACAGTGAATTCACTCATGTTCTGCTTTTCACTACAATCTTTACTGTAACAATGTCAGTGTTCATATCATTTAAAAGAAAATAAATTAAAATAAATAAATAAAAAGAGTATTATGATGAACATTGGATTGAATATACATTGAATTTGTAGTTAACAAGGTTCTATGAAGCTACACAGCATACTTTATCAAATTTAAATTGTGATCTTAGCTTAGTACAATCATGATATTATATTTTTACCATATCGCCTAACCCCTAGATTTAGGGCCATTTTTGTCTTGGAACTCCTCAATTGTCCCCTCTACCTCTTGGGACCCAGTTCATTTGGACTGGCTGCACTAAATAACTAGGCCTGTGCTGTCGTCCCCGACAGCAAGGTGTATATCGGCGAAAACGGCCCCATACGTCTGCCCTGTACGTCTGCCCCGTATGTCTGCCCCGTACTTCTGCTACAACTATTACCAACGGGCCTCTTAATCACTTTTTTGATTTGTCTGGATGTTTGTGAAGAATGTTTTTGCCAAATTTAGAAAATTCCCTAAAGCTGCATTCTTCTTTCAGTCTATAGGGGGAGCTATAGAGGTAACTGCCATCATA